>CADDIJ020000769.1:0-133351 GCA_902809745.2 Tetradesmus lagerheimii
AAACACAGGACAGCCCGCACTCCTGCCTACTAGGTTCAGAGGATGCGGCCCAACAGCACGGCCAGCTGGCAGGCTCACCTGGCGCCACACACTGCAACCGCAGCAAAGCCCACAACCCTGCCTACTAGGTTAAGAAGATGCGGTACGGTGCACAACAGCACGGCCAGCTGGCAGGCTCACCTGGCGCCACACACTGCAACCGCAGCATAGCCCACAACCCTGCCTACTAGGTTCAGAGGATGCGGTACGGTGCACAACAGCAAGTACAACAGCAAGTGCGGTACGGTACGGCAATCATCACTCTGGCAGGCTCACCTGGCGCCGTATGTCGCCTGCTGCCATGCCCGACCAGACGTTTTCACATCTATGGCAACCATCACTCTGGCAGGCTCACCTAGCGCCGTATGTTGCCTGCTGCCATGCCCGACCAGACGTTTTCACATCTATGGCAACCATCACTCTGGCAGGCTCACCTAGCGCCGTATGTCGCCTGCTGCCATGCCCGACCAGACGTTTTCACATCTGTGGCAACCATCACTCTGGCAGGCTCACCTAGCGCCGTATGTTGCCTGCTGTCATGCCCGACCAGACGTTTTCACATCTATGGCAACCATCACTCTGGCAGTCTCACCTAGCGCCGTATGTCGCCTGCTGCCATGCCAGACCAGACGTTTTCACATCTGTGGCAACCATCACTCTGGCAGGCTCACCTGGCGCCGTATGTCGCCTGCTGCCATGCCCGACCAGACGCTTTTTACATCTATGGCAACCATCACTCTGGCAGGCTCACCTGGCGCCGTATGTCGGCTGCTGTCATGCCGGACCATGGCGGGCTGCGCGCCAGCATCTCATTCAGCATCACGCTAAAGGCATACACGTCTACTTTGGCGCTGTAAGGCTTGCCTGCCTGCAGCAGCTCAGGTGCCATGTAGCCGGGCGTGCCTGCGTTGGCCTGCATGCAGTGGGTTATGAGAAGTGGAGTGAATGGGTTGCACCAGTGGTGGTGCTGGGGCAGGTCCTACCAGCCTGCGGCCCTCAGTGCTGAGCAGTGCTGCGTACCTTAGGCTGCATCCACTGTGATAGAACAGGTCTCCACACCGGAACACAGTGAAGTTGTAAGAGAATGGTTCGCTTGATTGCTGTGTATGGCCAGCCAGTATATTTTGCCCCCCTTGTAACCAACAAAAAAGTTCTAAGAGAAGGGTACGCTTGGCAGGAGCTGGCCTATGCAGAGCAGCAGGTCCTACTGCATCCTGCATGCAGCCGCATTCAATGCGGCATAAGCTATGTGCTGCTGCTCCACATCAGAGTTCAGCACTGTGTGGCAATCAAGGTGCAGCTCCAAGGCTCCATAGCCTGATAGCCACGCACGCGCTCCTGAACTCTGCCTACCATCTTTCACCGTGCTTCGACAAAGCATGCAAACCCTGAGTCCAGGGGCATTCACCTGCTTGCTGCTGTTGGCTGCCAGTCCGAAGTCTGCAATCTTCACTCGCCAGGCCCTATCAAGCAGGAAGTTGGCTGGCTTCACATCACGGTGCACCACAGCAGGCTTGGCCACATGGTGCAGGTACAGCAGCGCACGTGCAATGTCTGCTGCAAGTGACAGCACCCTGCAGGCAGTTGCAGGAACAGCGGTGGCTGTTTCTGCAGGCCTACTGCTGACTGTCAGGCGTGCGAGCTTTGTCCTGTATGCTGCTGCTGCTGGGGTGGGGTGCTGCAGTGAGGCTAGAGAAGCCACAGCAGTGCAAGGGCCCCAGCACAACCACACTGGTGCATTGCACTCAATGCAAACTGCCGTGCGTTGAGCGCAGGCTGTTGAATTTTGGCCTCTTGCCTAGCTGCGTTTGCTGTACGCTGTACATGTTCAGCTGTACATACACAGAAGCTGTATCTGACGCGCCAGTCTGTGGTTGTACAACTCCAACTCCAATGTACGCTGCAAGCCACAGCTGCTGCTTACCGCTTCCTGTCCAGTGTTACGGCCTGCTGTTCGTACAGCACGCTGTGCAGGCTGTGCAGCATGTACTCTGTGACTAGGCACAGGTTGGGTGCCTTCATGCATGCGCCCAGGAACTGCACAACGTGCTGGTGGCGCAGCTGCTGCAGCGTCATTACCTCCTGCCTGCAAGCACCATATCACATCTTGTCATGAAACATCAGCCAAAGCCTTGCTGCCATGACACATATGACACAGCAAGATGCAGCACTCAGCAGACTGATCCTGCATGAAGCATGTTTTCATAGCACTGCTGCAGCCCTCCCCGAGGACAGGCCTGCACTGCTATGGCGGTGCTGTTTGTTCTGCTGTCACATGCGCCAGGCAGCTGCTGCCTTGCACAGTGAAGAAGCACACTGCTGCGCCGTAAGCTGCTGTGCCGTAGGCTGTAAAAACAGCGGCCCTTTAGCAGAAAAGCACTGCTCTGCGGCAGAGACACCCCTAGGCTGTGGCTACTGCCCCACCTGAACTCCTCCTGCACATCTTCCTGCAGCTGCGGGTTGAACCAGCGCTTGATAGCCACAGGCGTGCCATGCCATAAACCCCGATACACCAGGGAGTAACCGCCGCCTGCAGGTACATACCAGGGTCAGTCAACTGCTTGCAGGAACGCTGGATGACTCATCCATGCATCGGATGCAAGTTAATGGAACCATGGTGCAGCTGCTGCGCAATTGTCTTGCATGGCCTGCGGGCACCATGGTGGCGCGGTCGGCTTTGCTGCTGTTGCGCTGTAGCTGCTACTCAGCAGCTGTTCTGCAGCTGCATTCAACAAGTTGTTCCATGTTTCAGATGTGTAGCACGACCACGACTGTTCCTGGCATCCATCAGTGCTGTCATGCCGCTATAAGGGATGGCATGCTCAAGATATCGCACCACCAATTTGGTCCTGTACGTCCAGTTCTGCAAATGGGATGTGCATGCCAGTGCTGCAAGAACAGCAGTGACAGCAGCAGCATGCACTCAGCCTGATACCGTCACACTGCAGTGGCCAGCACGTGTTGCCTCGGCCAAGACATATGATGGTCGGCAACAGCTTAGATCAGTGCAGCAACAACTGGTGCATGCTTGCTGCTGCATAGTTCAACAGCAGGCCTATGGCGCAGTCCACTTGCATGCACAGATTCGTCCAGACTCTGAGATGCGTAGGCCCACTACCAGTGGCAAGTGCCATGTATGTCTTACAGGTACAGCACAATGCCACATGCAATTCTGGTCCGCACAGCTAACAGGTCATTGCGATCCAGCTGCTGCAATTTGTAGCGCAACCCGGGTGGCGCTGCCATCATATGTATGCTGCAGGACCAGGCACATCACTGGCAGCAAGATACTGCAGCGGCTCACCTGACCCAAACAGTTTCCAGCTGTTGCTTGAGCGCGTCTACCTGCTGCTGCAGCACCATCACTGCTCCAACTTCCACGGTGGCAGATTGCTTGTGCTGCAGAGTGGGTTGACCAGATGTGGGCTTCTCCCTGACGCGTCGACCGGCGTGCCTCGCACGTACAGTAAATCAGCAGCAAATTTGCTTTGAAATGGAATACAGGCTCGGGCGTTCGTCGGCATCAGTCAGGTGTCGGAGTCCACTGCAGGGAACTTCATCGGTAAGGCGACTCTTGATGGCTGGCACCAGTACAGAGGATCAGCCGTTCACATCAATTGGTTTGATGGGTTCAGCAGAGTTTGAATTTGCCCTTTGCCTCCGCGCACTTAACCCCCAAGGCCCGCTACATGCGCTGATGAGGACAAGCCGACTCGCAGCATTCTTGTGGATCATGATTGAAATACACTGGGCGGCCTGTTTTAACGCGATTTTTATCCTTGCAAGCTTACCCTGAGCCGATGTGTTGGGAGTAAGCTTTGGCCAGGCTGCAAAGATGGATGCTATGGAGGTAGATCGAGCAAACTTTCGCCGGCAAAGCATTGGAACCCTTACAGGTGAGCTGAGCCGCAGGTGGAGCAAATGGAGTGCAGGCTTACCATCGTGTGCTCTCGCCCAGAAGGACGATGCCTGTGGTTGACTTGTCCCTGATGTATCCTTATAAACGTATGCCAGCAGCTACAGGGGGTCCGCGCGTACGATCTCACAGTTTCAAGCTGTGCCCAAGGGGAGGGCGTACACTGCAGCTAATGCATGGCCAGGTTGCTGGTCTGTGTTTGCTGAGTTGACGTTGATGTTGCGCATGTAAAACTTGCGATTTTCAGCGTGTGCAGCGCCTTGCACGGGAGCTGCGTCTCGCCTGGAAGAGGCGTGCAGCATACCATTACCTTGCTAGGCCTGACTGGTGCCGCACCGAGACCCATCTCCTTTGCTGTTTATCTTTACTTTCAGGTTGGCAGCTTTTGGCTCAGAGTGTCGAGCAGACAAAGGATGATGCGGCCAACAGCAGCAGCAACAAGCAGCATGACCAGCAGGCGAGCAAGAGCAGCCGGCCGCAGCGCACGTCCAGCGGGGCCAGTGATATGTCAGAGGATTCTGGCGGTGGCCATGTTTCACAGGCATTGGTGCAGCCGCGGCCGCATCAGTGGCTATACAAGGAGTACAAAATTCAGGACGAGATTGGCTCTGGGGGCTTCGGCCGTGTGTGCAGGTGCGCTGCTGTGAAGCAGGACACAAGTTGCTTGCAGGACCAGTGACGGACCACTTGCAGTGCAAGCAGCGGTCATATGCAGGGATGTTGTTTGGAGCTAGCAGGGGCATCCCTTGTAAGCAGTCGTGATTAGGCGGCACAGTAGCAGCAGCAGCAGCTGACGGGGACCCCGCAGCAGCTTGCAAGTCACCCAACTGGCAGCAGCATGTGCATTGCTCTGCAGGGCGCGCCGCCTGACTAACGGCAAGGTTGTGGTTGTGAAGGAGATCAGAATGTCCCTGATGTCCGCTGCATATCTCTGCTGACATTGCTGTCATGTCTTCACTGCTGCTGCTGCTGCAGGGCTCGCCGCCTGACTGACGGGAAGGTTGTGGTTGTGAAGGAGATCAAGACCACCAGCCTGAGCCAGAAGCAGAAGGCGGCCACCATGGACGAGGTGGAGGTGCTGGCAAAGTTCAACCACCCAAACATTGTCAAGTGAGCGCAGCGCATCGCAGATCAAGCATTAGTGAGGAAAACACAGATCAAACTTTGATACTAAAAACACAGTGAAGTCCTGCTGTTGTAGCTGCAGCATCAGTGTAGTTGCAACAGCAGAGGTGGTGGAGGTGCTGGTCAGCAGGGCTGCTGTGTTGATGTGTACATCAACATCGTCTCTTCCTCTGCATGCGAGCGCATTGTAACTCGTGCATGTGCTGTTGCTGCTGCTGCTCTGCAGGTACCACGACTGCTTCATGGATGACGTGTACATCAACATCATCATGGAGTACTGCGCATTGTTGACTCGTCGTGCTGCTGCTGCTGCGGCTGCTGCTGCTGCTCTGCAGGTACCACGACTGCTTCATGGATGACGTGTACATCAACATCGTCATGGAGTACTGCAACGCGGGGGACCTCACGGTCCTTCTCAAGCAGCGCAGCGGCCAGCGACTGCCAGAGCCAGAGATCATGTCGCTGTTCGTGCAGGTGCGTTGCACATGATTGAGTTGCTTCGGCTGTTTTGTACGCGCCTGCTGCCCTGTACAAAACTGTGTTGTATGTTGCTCAATCTGTGCTCG
Source organism: Tetradesmus lagerheimii (assembly GCA_902809745.2). Lineage (NCBI taxonomy): Eukaryota > Viridiplantae > Chlorophyta > Chlorophyceae > Sphaeropleales > Scenedesmaceae > Tetradesmus > Tetradesmus lagerheimii. Next base: position 5,647 of record CADDIJ020000769.1, read on the forward strand.
TAGCAGCTGAACATGTCGCTGTTTGTGCAGGTGCGCTGCGCAAGATTGAGTAATAATGCGTGGTTTTAATGTGGCTGGCTTGTGTGGGGCTGTGGTTTGTTGTTAAATGCATGAGAAGATACGGCGCCACTCCTGCCGCTGCATGCGCTGCTGCCGGCCCAGCTGCCATGTCAGCATCGCACTGGTCTGTGTCTAGCTCAATTGGAGGCTCTGCTGCATGCCGGCCCAGCTTCAAGATGTGGCGCCTGCTCCAGACGACCGAGTCTGCAGTGCGCCTGCCAATGACACAGCGCCCAAACCTGAAGCGCGGCTTGGTGCCCTCCGGCGCCTTGCTGAGCTCCAGTTTGAAGCTGTTGTGGTTCTGAATCTCACGCTGAGCACGCAGCTCGCCTGCTGTCCTGTTTGGCCAGAAGGAGAAGCCAAACACCTCCTTCATCTGCCGCTGGTACCTGAATAGCTCATACTTGAACAGCACTGATGGCAGCATTGCCACCAGGTGCACGTTCGTCCTGCCATACTGCACATAACTCTTGCCTAACACCTTCTCAACACCCCCTGCTGCCTGCACAAGCGGTGCTGCAAGTGCCTGGAAGGCCTCCCCTGCCTGGCGCAAGCAGTGGTAGTGCTGCTGCTGCTGGAACTGCATCCCGGTCCCATCCCCTATCTTTTCTAAAGGCCCAATGCAGACCGTAAGGTCATCTAGAATGCGAGCTGCCCCACTGCTACGGTAATCCAAAAACTCTTCCTCCTGAAAATCGAGGCCACGGCCCTGCTGCTGCACAGTGGCCTCGAGGCGCTGCACATTGTCCGTGAGGACTCACGCAGTCGCCTTGGCGCTGTTAATCTCCCCCTGCACCTGCCCAGAGAACACATCGAGCTTGGACAGAAGCGTACCGTACTGCTCCTGATGCTGCTTGTGGAACTGCTGCTGCAGCGCCAGTGCCGGTCCCAGCGCCTGCTCCAGGGCCTGAAGGACGTTAGGATCTATAACTTTATCGCCATTGCTGTCTTTTAAGCGCTTTAAGTCACTCCTGGCATCGTGCTCCATCGAACTTCCCATGGTGCCCGTGTATACTCAAACAATACTCAAACAATATATATATTTTAAGCACAGGACAGACTGCTGCCATATCTGTTTGCAACTGTTGTCATTGTTGCAAACAGATATGGGGCTTAGAACAACTAGTTAGTAATAATATGGCAAAGCGGCGTGCTAAGCGTGCATGTGAGCACAAGTGGCAATCCCGTTTGTTGCATGATTTACGGCATAACCCTCGCCGCTTCTGGACTGCATATAAGGGCCGTAATGCATCTAGTGTTCTGGATGATCCAGCAGGGTTTGATGCACATTGGCGTCAGCTGTATGGCTCTAGTGGCCAACACAGCTTGCCTGAGTGTGCTACAAGTGTCTCTGAGTTTGTTGCCTCTCTTGAGGACCAGGCTCCTGCTCTGCCTGATGATTTTGGCTCAGGTTTGAATGCCGCCATTACAGTGGAGGAGGTTGAGAGTGCACTGTTGCGCATGAAGAATGGCCGCATGGCAGGGCCAGACGGTATGCGTGGTGAGCTGTTGAAGGGTGCTTATGGCGAGTGGGAATTGCCAGATGGCACATTTAAGCACTTATTCACTCTGTCTCATGAGCTGTGTGACATTTTCAATCAGGCCTTCACCACTGGAGAAGTGCCTGCAGTGTGGAACTCTGCATTTTTGTGCTCTGTCTTCAAGCGCGGTGATGCCAGTGTGAAAGACAATTACCGTGGTATTGCTGTTGGATCAACGATGGGCAAACTTTTTAGCATGGTGTTGGAGAAGTGTTTGTCTGCCTTTTGTGAGCAGAATGGTTTTAGGGCTTCTGGTCAAGCAGGCTTTAGGCCTGACCGTCGCACCAGCGATCATGTGTTTGTACTCAAACATCTCATTGATAAGAATCGTTTGGAGAAGAAGCATATGTTTGTATGCTTTGTGGACTTCAGGAAGGCATATGATCTTGTGCGCCGTGACCTGCTGATGAAGTGCCTCAGCGACATTGGTGTTCGTGACAATATGTTGCGTGCTATTGTGTCTATGTATTGGAGTGCTCCTATGATCACAAAGTTCGGGCGCATGGCTGGCGAGCCCTTCGACAGCACTAGGGGAGTGAAGCAGGGTGACCCGCTTTCCCCCCTCCTGTTTGGTATCTTCTTTGATCGTGTTGAGCAGTGGCTGGAGGAGCATGCACGTGAGTGTGGTGTGATGCTTGGCGGGAAGTTGCTCCAGCTCCTACTGTATGCTGATGATCTGGCCCTGCTTGCCAGCAGCCCAGAGCAGCTGCAGCAGATGCTGGATGCATTGAGTGCCTTCTGTTCCCAATATGATATGGAAGTCAATGTGAGCAGAACAGAGGTGGTGATTTTTGGGCGTCAGCGCTATCAGGGGCCAGCACAGCTCACCTTCTTAGGTCGTGATGGAGTGCGTTTGCCAGTGCCTAGAAGCAGCGAGTTTCGTTACTTGGGCTGTGTCTTTCATGAAACCAAGGGTGTTACAGCATGTACGTCCTCTCTTGCAGCTGCTGGCTCGCGGGCCATGTGGGCTATGCGCTCTCGTTGTGCTGACCATGGTATCGTAGACCTTGGGCTGCAGGTGCATCTGTTCAACTTACTTGTTTCGCCCATCTTGAGTTACTGCTCTGAGGTTTGGTCCCCTGCCCTGCTTCATGGTAGCGGCAGCGGGCCGCCAGGTGTGGCTAAAGCTCTCAGCAATGACATGCAAGTGGTGCAGTTTATGTTCCTTCGCATGTTGGCCGGCCGTGTTCGTAAGTCTACATGCAGGCAACTGTTGCTACGCGAGTTTGGTTGTCAGCCGTTAATTAGAGCATGGTTTACTGCCTGCTGGAGTCTTTGGGACCGGGTAGTCTCACGCCCGCCTGGGGACTGGCTTTTCCTAGCCATGCAAGAGAACAGGGATTTGAGCATGAGAGCTTTTTCTGGTCCAGCCGACCAGCGTATGCAGAAGTCCCTGTGATTCTACCAGTTTCAGTCGTTTACTCGCACCCTGCAAGCCCACTCGGGCACTTTGGGGGATATACCTGAAGCGCTCGTTGGGTTGCATTGCCTAGAGCAGCAGGACATGTCATTGGTGCGTGATGTGTTCATCTCCTGGTTGTATCAGCAGTGGCATGACCTGCCTGCTAATCCCAGAACTGCTGGGTCTGAGTCAGTGTTGTATTCCACCTATGATAGTTGCTTTGCCAGCACCTCCTTCAATGATCTTGACATGACTAAGCCTCAGAGCTGGTGCCCGGCCTATGTGCATGCTACTGCTGGTTTAAACAAGGCGCACTTGGCGTCTCTCGTGCGTTTCAGGCTAGGTGCTCATGACCTTAGAGTTGCTATAGGCAGGTGGGAGCGGGTGGACGGCAGAGAGTTACCAAGGCAGCAGAGGCTGTGCTCTGCTTGCACTGCTGGCCAAGTTGAGGATGAGTTTCATATGGTTTTTGAGTGTGATGCGTACGATGTAGTTCGAGAGCACTTCTGGCATCTTTTTGAAGAGTTTGGAGAGTGGGAAAGCCCTAGGGATACGGTGCGTCCTGATGGGCGCTGTTTGGCTGATTTTATGCAGCAACGTCAAAGTAGCGTAGCTGCTTTCATACACTATTGCTTCCTTGCACGCCGTGATCCTGAGCAAGCTCAGATTATGCTTTCTGGTGTTGATAGCAGCACCTCTGTTGAAGAGTCTGAACTTTCGGAGTTGGTTGAAGTTTCTAGCTGATTGGTGTTTTTCCTGACCTTGTGGACCCCATGAGCCTTGTTTGGCTCCTTCGTGGGTGGGCCTGTGGCCCTACTTTGGTAACTTTGGTAACAAAACTGTGTTGTATGTTGTTGCTCAATCTGTGCCCGTAGCAGCTGAACATGTCGCTGTTTGTGCAGGTGCGCTGCGCAAGGTTGAGTAATAATGCGTGGTTTTAATGTGGCTGGCTTGTGTGGGGCTGTGGTTTGTTGTTAAATGCATGAGAAGATAAGGCGCAGCGGCCAGTGACTGTCAGAGCCAGAGATCATGTCGCTGTTTGTGCAGGTGCGCTGCGCAGAATCAAGTAACAGTGCTTGTGTGTGGTTGTGGTTTGTTGTTGTATTATGCATGAGAAGACAAGGCGCCGCTGCCAGCGCCTGCCAGAGCCAGAGATCATGTCGCTGTGCGCTGTGCTGGTTTGAGTAATACTGCTTGTGTGGGGCTGTGTTTGTTGTTATTAGCTGCATGAGAAGATAAGGTGCAGCGGTCAGCGCCTGCCAGAGCCAGAGATCATGTCGCTGTTTGTGCAGGTGCTCTGATTGAGTAACAATGCGTAGTTTCCATCTGGCTGGCTTGTGTGGGGCTGTGGTTTGTTGTTGTTAAATGCATGAGAAGATACGGCGCCGCGGCCAGCGACTGCCAGAGCCAGAGATCATGTCGCTGTTTGTGCAGGTGCGCTGCGCGTGATTGATTCTGTGTAATTCATGTACCTGGCTTGTGCGGGGCGGTGTTTTGTCATTTTTGAGTGCATTGACACATCAGAAGCTGTAGATGTGCAAGGTGCATAAGCTAAACGCGGTTTTGGGCTGCGCCTTTCATGCTGTGAAAGAGGTGTGCAATAATGCTAATCATCCATGGTTTTAGCAGCACAAAGCGCTGCCAGAGCCAGAGATCATGTCGCTGTTTGTGCAAGTGCGCTGCACAGGATTGAGTGAAAATCCCTGTTTTCAACGTGGCTGGCTTGTGTGGGGCTGTGTTTTGGTGTTGTTGCTCAATCACTGCTGGGAGCAGCTGGTGACCGTGCCCATCACACGTGAAGAAGCTGTCCAAAACAATGGGATTTGCACAGTTTGTAGCAACAAGGAAGCATCCCTGATCTCTCCCCCTTGCCTGCCCTGCCGTGCCCTGTGCGTGGTGTATTGACCCGCCTGGCGCTGGTGTACGTGCACTCTGTATCTGCCTCTGCCTCTGCCCGTGTGCTGAAAATGTGTCCTACACCGCACTGTCCTACACAGTTGGCTAGCACAAAGCACAGCTGACCCCCTCTGCTACCTGCCCTGCTGTACCTTGTGTGTAGATCTGTCTGGCGCTGGTGTACGTGCACTCTGCGGGCGTGCTGCACCGCCGTTCAGCACGACGGCTGTGACAGGTGTCGAATAACACCAAAACTAATTTTTTTGGTGCCTGTTTTGGTGCTGTGCAGCCATTTTATTCCAAAGGTTCGTTAGCAACAAGGAAGCATCCCTGACCTTACACCGCTGCGTGCCGTGCCGTGCTCTGTGGTGTACAGATCTGCCTGGCGCTGGTGTACGTGCACTCTGCGGGCGTGCTGCACCGCGACCTCAAGTGCAGCAACGTGCTTATCACCAGCGCGCCGCACTTCAGCGGCATGCCGCTGCTCAAGCTGGGCGACTTTGGAGTCGCAAAGATCAGCGGGCCAGGTGAGTGTGGCTCCGCTGCATTGGTTTTTGATGGGCGTTGTGGGTTGGCTGGTGCGTCTGCCTGCGCCGCACTTCAGCGGCATGCCGCTGCTCAAGCTGGGCGACTTTGGAGTCGCAAAGATCATCGGGCCAGGTGGGCAAACAGGCTTTGTGCAGGGTTGCGATAGGCGTTTTGGGGCGTGGATTGGCTAATGCGGCTGCTTGCTGCGGCTGTGCGTGCCGCTGCTGAAGCTGTGTGACTTTGGAGTTGCGAAGATCAGCGGGCCAGGTGCACTTTCTGTAGGGCCTGATGGGCGTTAGGGTTGTGTATTGCTGCGACCTCAAGTGCAGTAACGTGCTTATCACCAGCGCGCCGCACTTCAGCGGAATGCCGCTGCTCAAGCTGGGCGACTATGGAGTCGCAAAGATCAGCGGGCCAGGTGGGTGGGATGCCTGCGTAGGTTTGTGATGCACGTTGTGGGGTGGGTGTAGCTGTTGCGACTGCACGCTTCTGAAGCGGCTGTTAGAGCTGGGAGACTTGGGGTGTTCCTAGATCATTTCGTGGTTGGTCTGCATGTTGTTGACACCACGACACAGTCTGTGCGAATCTGCTGCTGTACGATATTGCTAAGCGTCTGCCCTGCTGCGTGTTCTGTCCTGCAGAGAGCAGCATGGCGAGCACGATCGTGGGCACGCCGCAGTACCTGTCCCCCGAGATGTGTGACAACAAGCCCTACGGCAAGAAGAGTGACGTGTGGGCGCTGGGCTGTATCCTGTACGAGCTGTGCACGTTGACCAAGGCGTTTGATCTGGGCAATGGCGGCATCAGCGGCATTATTTTGAAGATCATCCGGGGCACGTACACGCCGCTGCCTGACTGCTACAGTGACGGGATGAAGGCGCTTGTGGGCAGCATGCTGCAGGTGAGAAAACCGCTTTTTCCCATTCAGTTTGCAAGTTTTTTCCCATAAAATGCTAATCATCATGACAAAAATAACAATAGTTCAAAAATCAACGGCAAAATGCTGGTGAGCACAAGGAAGTTTGAGTAAGTGGCGGCATCAGCGGCATCATCCTGAAGATCGTTTAAAATACAAATTATCATGACAAACATAACAATAATTCCAAAACCAACGGCAATATCTTGGTGAGCACGAGGAAGTTTGAGGGATTGGCGGCATCAGCGGCATTATTTTGAAGATCATCCGGGGCACGTACACGCCGCTGCCTGACTGCTACAGCAACGAAATGAAGGCGTTGGTGGGCAGCATGCTGCAGGTGAGAAAATGAGGGTTGTTTACCGCATTTTTGAGACAAAAAGCAAAACGAAAGCGAAAGTAAAAGATATAAATTGGGAATCAATACTTATTTTGTTCAACCTGGCGAGGGCGTGGGGAGGCCTAAGAAAGTGGCAGAAACCGCGGCAAAGTATGAGCTCTTGGTTCGCTAGGCTCACCGCCGCTGCCTGACTGCTACAGCGATGGGGTTAAAGCGCTGGTGGGCAGCATGCTGCAGGTGAGAAAATGAGGGGTGTATACCGCATTTTCGAGACAAAAGGCAAAATGAAAGCTAAAGTAGAAGATAAAAGTTGGGAAATCAAATTTATTTTGTTGGAAAGGTGAGCGTGAGAACGCAAAGGAGTATTGTGATGACTCCCCAGGACTGCACATCATGCACAGCCGGCTTCATAAGTACTTGAACTCAACCTGCACTGCTGCTGCTGCTGCTGCTGCTGCTGCTGCGTGCAGACTGATCCCAACGCGCGGCCGTACGTGAGTGAGCTCCTTGAGATGCCCTACGTGAAGCAGCACCTGCAGGTGAGGTTACAACAGTGATTTGAAAAGCAATAGCGTAATGCGACTGGCTACAGCTACTGTTGAGACAAGTTCAGACTATTGTTGACTCTGTTTTGTCGTATTACATGGAAAGCGACGCGTTTCGGGCTCTTCACCCTTCATCAGGCTTCAATCCTGTGAACACGGACAGAATCAACAAATACTCGCCATCAGAAGCACACAACAACAGGGTACAAGTTTTTGGGTGAGGTCAGTTGAGGTTACAACAGTGTGCATATAATTGTGCGGCTTCCAACAGCTGCTAGGGCCATGAGTGGGGTTTCTCCTGCTGCTTGATTATCAAACAGCACCTGCAGGTGAGCTTTGCGTGATCAGTCTCTAGCAGCGTTAGTTCAACTCCTGCTAGGGCCAGGAGCGGTGTTTCCTCTGCTTCTTTCTGAAACAGCACCTGCAGGTCAGCCTCGCATGATCAGTCTCTAGCAGCGTTAGTTCAACTCCTGCTAGGGCCAAAAGCGGGTTTTCCTCTGCTTCTTTCTGAAACAGCACCTTCAGGTGAGCTGTGTGATCAGCAGTGAGCATATGTGAGGCTTGTGTTGAGCAGCGAGCAATTGTGAGGCTTGTGTTTTAGCAGCGAGCATTTGCGAGGCTTGTGTTGAGCAGCGAGCATATGCAGGCTTACCTTGATGCTCAAGAACAACGCTGACCTAACTTTGGTCGAAAGGTATGCATCCTGACACATTCTGCACACATTCTGCTGTCGCTGCATTGTGCTTGTGTCGCAGACATACTTGGAGTGGGCGCGCAACGTACCCGAAGCACACCCGGAAGTGCTGCTCACTAGCCTAGGGGAGCAGTACAAGCGTGGCACGGCAGGCAGCAGCAGCATCAACCAGCAAGGCAAGTCCTCGTCTTTCAGCCCACGTGCAAGCGCTGGCAGCGACACTGCAGCACCAGCAGCAGCAGCAGGCGATGCGGGCAGCAGCAGCAGCAGCAGCAGAGGGCTGGCACCTGCTGGTAGCAACTTCACTGCGACTGCAACGATGCTTGCACCGCGGATGGTAGCAGCCGGAGCTGCTGCTGGATCATCCGGCAGTGGCAACAGTAACAGCAGCTTGGGCGGCAATGCAGCAGCAGCAGCTGCGCCAAAAGCAGCGCAACAGCCAGGTGCTGACGGGCCCGCTTCTGGTCCACTGCCTGAGCTCATGCAGTTTACTCGGCCAGCTCAGGTGCCCAATGCACGCCACAGCATTGACGTGGGATCCATGAATGCACGCACGGGTGCAGCATATGCAGCGCTCGCTGCAGAGCAGCAGCCGCCTCAGCAGCAGCAAGTGCCGAGTTGGCTTGAGCAGCAGCAGCAGCAGGCAGCAGCAGCTGCTGGATCTAGCAACGGTGTTCTGCAGCCGCTTGAACGTGCGCCGTGGGGCAGCAGCGGCAGCAATGGCAGCGGCAACAGCGCTGGCAGCGGCGGCAGCACTGTTACGACGGGGTTGTGGGGCCAGCCGTTACAAAGTGACACGGCAAGTGGCAGCCGGGACAGCACTAAGGTCAGCATTGCACAGGAGCAGATTGAAGGGCTGAAGCGGTTACGAGGTTTGAAGGCACGCATGAGAGTGCCGTTTGCGTGGGCAGATCAGTCGCAGGGGTGTGGCAGCAGCAGCAGTACGCAGCAGGGTGCAGGGGCAGGTGGCAGTGGGCTGCCACCTCTGATGAGTATGGACTTGGAGATGCATGTGAGCCATAGTGCAGCGATGCTGTGAGTGCTGCTGCATCTGGCATGTCAGCTGCGTTGCTACAGCAGCTGCTATGCAATCCACGTGCATTGCGTGTAGGTGTTTCATGTGCATGAGCGTTGTTCGGCGCTGCTTTGAGCTGCTGCTGCTTCCATCTGTGCGTGTGTGCTTTACTCTGTGTATGCTTGACGCCTGATTTGTGCTCAGCACACGGGCATATGAGCAGTGCACCAGTGTTTGACGCGGCTGCATGTCATCGATTGCGGGGGAGCTGCCATTTCTGGTGCGTCGGCCGAACTGAGCTGCACAGATACGTATACGTATGCCTAGAGTGCATTGTATGTGCCTTTAGGTGCAGCGTGTAGTTGCCGTTGTGCCAAGCGCTGCCGCCCCTTGGATCGCATTGGAAGCCTTTTTGTGGTTTTCTGGGGCTTTGACAGCAGCGCACCGGCACAACCTCAGTGTTGATGCCTCTGTTGTTGGAATAGCTGGATTCCTCTGCCTTTAACACTGATAGATTTGATTCTGTCAATAGATGAGCATAACCAAGGCTTTTGGGTCTGCTGTAGCAGCGCCAACATGCTGTGGCGTGCATTTGCAGTGTTCGACCGGATTGCATTTTTGAGCGGACGGCATGTGCGGAATGCCCTGACTGAGCCGCACCTGTGTGGCTGTGTGTCACTGTGGGCACTGTAGTAGCTCTCTTAACGCCTGGTGCTGTTGTTTATGTGCAAACACTGCCACGCAGTTATTGGCAAGCCAAGTGAAGCGTGCTCGGTCGCTTGGCTGTATCACGTTAACTGCAGGTGCATCGCATGTCTGTTGCACTGCCTGCCGCCGTGTTTGCTCGGTGTGTGTTAGATTGTGCATGCGTAGCGTCAGCTGCCGCTGGTAGCATTGCCAGCTGGTTTGTTTTGCAGTTACATTGCAACGCCACGCTCTGCTGTTACCCGCAGCTGCAAGTACGTCCTGCATGCATGTGTTTGTGTGAGCCTGCTACGACACAGCAGCGGCCGCCTTGCTGAGGGTGCACGTGTGTAGATGCATGCATGCTGCATGCCATTCTGCATGCAGGTTGATGGTGCCGCAGCAGCAGCAGTTGCTGCTCAGCTCTGGGCTGCATCCATGCTGTGGCGTGCGTCTGATCAGCCTGCATTTGCGTTACGTCTGTTGCATCTCTGATCATCGTCCTTCCAAGACTGACTCGGTATTCCACGGCAGATCTGTCACGTGCATCTGGCCATTTGCAAGCTGTAGCACATATCAGCGTGCAGATTGACGCCTGGCTGCCATCAGCCTGTTTGTCTGGCACACTCGTTTTGTATCGGAGGGGCAGACAGCTGGCGCTGCATTGCTGGTGCCTGCGCATCAAGACTTAGAAGACTGGTTATTGCCAGACAGATGAACCTATGTGTGGCTGCAGCTACGCTGCTGCTGCAGTGGGTCTGGCTGTCGGGTTGCAGTTGCTGCGTCGTCAGTGTGGGCTTGATGCGGCGCCTGCGCGCTGTGCTCGTTTGTCGGTGCATTGTCTGCCATATGCGCTGCACAGGGGTGCAGGATGCTGTTTTGGTTCTACGTTTTTGGTCGTTTAGACTGTGGGTGTTGACGTCGGCGGTCATGGGGTGGCATTCTTGGGCAGCTGGTTGAAAGTTTGTTGCGGCTTGATCAGCAGCTCTAACCACGGATAGTGGCGGTGGAATCTTCCCTTATGTCTGCTGCTGTTGACGGGCAATTTTGAGCTGCTGTTGAGCAGCATGCACGCAGTTGCTGTTGCGCGTTCGTTGGCTATGGTGCTCAGGCGTGTGATACGTTAGACTGCAGTTTGTTCGCATTCTTTACAGCAGCCACATGCGCAAGGAACACCTTGGTCGGTGCAAAAACGCGTTCTTGCAAGCCGTAAATTTGCGCAACATGTCTTCAAATGCTGCGTACAGTTTGGTCAAACAGCTGGTTGACTTTGCTAGTGGCGTACGTCACATCACCTTGTGCAGCTACTTCTGCAAGCAGTTGCATGCTTATTGCCTGCAAGTGCTCATTGGGTGTAATCCATGTTTTATCTGTGTGCAGTCCGCATGCATCCTGCTACATGTGGATGGCACTTTGGAGCGTTGCTGAGCACATGGGGATGTTGTAGCTTTTTGGCTGTATCGAAGTGCTTGCTTATCCTGCTTGCATATCTGTTTGTACGCTGAGCAGTGCGCCAATGTTGTGGTCTGTGTGCTGTGCAGCGCATTGCATCGCCATGCTGCATAGCTTCTGGCTGTGCTCATAATACGCAGTGAGCTTTCTAGTTCCTGCAAGCACGCTCTGTGCAGCCGCCTGTTTTAGTGGGCTGTGCAGCGGCTGCCGTTTGTCCAGCTACGTTGACTTGGCTGTTCCGCCAGTTCGGTGGTCTGTGTGTCGCCTGCTCGCGGGTGCAGCCTGTTTGCATAATCGCTTTGCTGCATCTGCTGCATCTGCACCTGTGTTTGCGGTTGCGCCCTGTGACGCGATTGTGTGGCTTTTCGTTTAGGCGTGCTGATAAGGCCCTGTGGCATCTCTTTGCCTCTGCACAGCCTTGTCAATTGTCACTCTGAGAACGGCCTTTTCACGAACGCGGATGCGTGTGGCGCGCCAGTGTCACTCCATGGGCACGCCTGCACCAAGCCATACGTGGTGCATGCGTGCACGTACGTGCCAAACGCGTCCGTGTCCGTGAAAAGGCCGTTCTCAGAGTGTGTCGTGTCAGCAGCGGTGTCGGCTCTGGATCTGCCGCACATATGCTGCATGTGATGGCCAGCTAGCAGATCCCGGTGACCGTTACTTTTGCGTGGTGTGATAAATGTCATGCATTCCGCAATCCATGACATGTGAGGCATGTGTTCAGTGGTCTTTGTGCAAACCTCAGCCAATCAGGCGTACAATGTGTTGCAACGAGCGGCAGCGATATGCATCGCCTGCCTTGGTGGCATCGACACTGCAAATACTGCACCGCGGATACCATTTGTGCAGTTGGCCACAACATGGTTGCATGTGCAGTTGCGTGTGCAGTTGGCCTAGCATGGTTTGTTGATGCTGCGTGCCACCGTACGGTGCACTTGCTGTACGGTGCGTGCAGATCGTTTGGGGCAGTTATCCACATTGTCGTAACAACATGTCAGCTGGGCCCGCCATGTTGACTATGCATATTGATTGCTGCGTGGCCTTGGTGGTTGTTTTGCCATGCAGTTGTGCTTGCAGTGCATACGTGCTGCTGCTAGCATCTGTTATTCTTCTGCTGCTGTCTGCCCCCGCTGCAGGTGCTGGCATTTCATGTTGATCGTTCACACTGCAACAGCTTGCTTGCATTGAAGGTGCTCTTTGACTGTCGAGGCTTTCATTGAGTGTGTTGACTTCTGCTGGCATCATGCATCTGGGGCCCATTCTTGTCGTGATGTACTGCAGCTGCAGGTGCACACGTCTTGCATGTGGCTCCAGCTACAGCTGTGTCGGGCGGCCATGCATTTGCGGCTTCAAGCCGCACATGCCGTCCTCAAAAGCGTATTCGTTGTTTGTATATGCACCTGCATCTGCTTGTGCTGCACGGGTTTCTTGGCTACCCCGCTAGTGGGATGCTGCGTTGATGCTCCACTGACTTCTGTATGCAACAGCCGGATAGAGTGGGTGAAGCGAAGAAGTTGTGCAGCATGGAGTGTTGTACATTCAGCGACGCAACTGTTTGAGGTGGCTCATGAGAGAGCAATTCTTCTGAAACCGCACAGAGCAGCAAGGGGCGCGTTCGCCGCACATGCACGTGTTGCGCATGCGGTGTCCCTGCTATTATCGGCTGCAGCTGCTGCACATGCACATGTGTTTCGACCAGCACGTGTGCATGCTGTAGCCGGTGAGGCTGCATGTGCTGCTCTGCTGCTGCTTGGTATTGTTGTTCCCTTTCATCGTTGCTGCTGAGCAGTGTGATTGGCACACTTCGCAACGCTTACATTTGACGGCTGTACGCTACTCAGCTGGCATTGGGGACGCAGGCAGCTTAATCGCTGCACCCCCTGCTTCGTATCACATAGTTGATGAGAACTAGTTGCGTTGTGTGGTATCTTGCCATATGAAATGCTGTCCTGCGTGCATGGTATTGCTGTCCTGCTTGTGTGATATCTTGCCATATGATTTCGGCCTATGCTTGTGGCACCAGCTTACAGCCGTATGACATTTGCGGACACGGTCGCTGCATTTGGGACCTACTGCTGATGTGGCCATATGGTTTCTCCCTTTTGACAGCTCAGAAGCTACTCTGAGCCATGGATTCAGCACAATAGGAGCAGGTGCCGAAAGATGCTGTTGCAGCCCGCGGCTGGCAGCGGTTAGCATAGTGCTGCCTGTGCTTGATGCTTCAGCACTGGATCCTGGCTGCGGTTGCTGTTTCTGGGCGTCTTGTGGATTTCGGTTGCTTGTGCACAGTATCAGCAAGCACGTCACAAAGCGCGTCCGAGTCTGCTGTTTCTCCGCAGCAGCAGTCGTGAGCTGTGACAAGCTTGCTGCTGTGCTTGAATGGCAATAGAAGATTCTGAGTGCTTGCGCCGCGTTGCTAACATTTGGAGACTCATATGCATGTTTGTGTATAATGTGTTATAACGTTAGTTATTGCAGCAGAGGCTGAGCTTGATTGGGCGGGTGTTAGACAATGCTTGGCAGCAGTGAGAAAGGATGCGGATTGCATGTGTGTGTTGCTTGTGCATAGTCTGTGTGCAAAGTGGTTTAGTTCCTTCAAACATCAGCCAGTGCTGCAGTGGCTGTATCTGATCTGGGCTTTGTGGTACGTTCGTTTACAGGGCCGTGGATTATATCAACACCCGCACAGCGTCAATTGGGTGTAGCTTTCCCGGCAGTGGCGGATGTAGCACTTCCCGTCTGTGGTCAATCTTTCTCTGCGTGTCGTCATCATACCTGTGCTTTTTGTGTATAGAACCGCCTTCTTCATAACAAGTTTGCCCAGAGGCAGCTGTGTCACCCTGCAGGCCGGCCATGCACGCTGTATGCATATGTTTTCATGCACGCCAATGCACCTGCCAACCTGGCATGCATTTTGGTACGCTGCAGTTGGCACTGTCGAAGAGATTGTTTACCGCAGCTGCTGCAGAGGCGTTGTGTTATAACACATCATATAACACTGTGTTACTTGGCGCCAGGGGTGCTTGGGTTTTTGTCAGGTCGGACAGCTCTACATGTGGGGGGCGCGTTGTTCCGACAATAGGTAGTGGTACAATTGTGCGTTTGCACCAGGTCGGGATTTGGGGCGGTTGCGGTGGACTGTGGTGAGCGTCCGTGCTGATAGCCAGTCACGTGATTGTTATAACACGCGCAGTTGCGCACTGCTTACACAGGCTGCTATGTGGTCACCAAAAGGTTGCAGCGCGCATAAGAGCGACCTGACGTACGAGGTTGCACATCTACTACTTGTTGTGAATGGGTGGGAAGGTCTTGCCGCTTTTGTGCGGTGCTAGAACGGCTACACAAACAACAAATACTGCACTTATGCGGCACGTGTGCTGCATAAGATACCTGCGAACGTGCAGCAATCAGGGACTTACTGTGTTTGCTTTTTGGGTGTTGGCCTTAGCGCGTGCTTGGCGTGTTTAGTGCTGTTGCATGCTGAGCACCCCCAGTGCTGTGTGTTGTCAGGGGCTGTTGTTAATTTCTTTATGACAAGACAGACCTTGACTATTGCATGAGATGGTGACTATCCTGGCGCCAGGGCACACGTAAGCTGCTGCTGTCTGCCCCAGCTTAACCGGCTGGCATGCAGCAAGAGAACAATACGTGTCGTACAACGCCATCAAAACGCCTGCTATTTGTTGTAGGGCTGTGATCAGAGGGGTAGCTGTGCATGTGGGGCATGCGATGCATGGGCGGCGCACATGTTTGGTGTCTTGGTCTGGGGTGTGCATAAGCTGCATTGCTGCGCGGTGGACAACCGCTGGTAGCTGTGCTCTCAGGGGTTGATACTGGCAACTGCCAGCAGCAGCTGCTGCTCTTTGAATGCTGTGCTACCGTTGTCCTGCAAGCACAATGCTTCTTGCAAGCAACCAGGCCAGCAAAACATCGCTGCATACTCACAGCTGGGATGTCAAAAGTGCCACAGGGTGGTTGGCAGTGAGGGCATAAGCAATGGCTTGCTATTTCGTACGTACATCAACAACTGCATTGGGACGACAGTTATAACAGTCACATGATGGGCATAAGTGTGGCTCTCCCGCTGGCCGCTACTTGCACATGTCAAGGGGCTCCGCCTCCTGCAGGGATGTGGTGCGTGGCGTGTGTTGGCACGGGTGTCAGCTGTTATCAACAGTTTGACTAGTAGACTGGTTGTCATGGTGTGCAGGCATGTAGATGCTCATGCTTGGCATTTGCTGGGGCCCGTGCATTCATACTTCTGCTGATCACAGCTGCAGTGTGCGGAGTGCAGCACTCTGCAACAGCTGCGCTGTGCCTTTGCTTCGAGCTGTCAAGGCGCCTGCATATAGCTAGTGGTTGGTTGCTTTCATGCGGACTGAAAGTGGTGATGCGGTGTCTCGCATTTCCTGTATCAAAGCGTGCATGTGCATTTGCGGCTTGTTCTGCTGTTTCTGATTCTTTCAGCGCTCACTGCACTGTCTGTTGGCGCCTGCTGTTTGTCTGCTGTGCCGGCAGGGCTGGCCTGCTGGAATCAGCAGCGCTTGCTGTTTTTGTGCTGATTGAAATAGCTGTCTGAAACAGCTGCGGCATCCGTTGGCAGTGGCGGGTGTGTAGCAGGGTCAGGTGCTTATCACTTGCTGGCATTTTTTCTGTACACATATGCATTGCCAGCAGACTCTAGCTGCGTCTGCCTACGGTTGGCATTGTTCATCGCTTTGGTTTCCGTTCCTCAGCACTTGATTGAAGTGTGTGTTTCTTCCTGTGCACTGGATACAACTGAGCGTCGGCACTTGCATGCATTGTGGTGGGTTTCACGCACTGCTGAGTGTAGTTTCGCGTCAATTTTGCAGAGTAGCGTCTGGTGTTCAAGGCCCCTGTTTGATTACGCTCGGATCGTGGTTGAGTTGGCAGGATTGCAAGAGGGGTCGACAGCGGCCAGCAAGGCTGCCAGCCAGGTTAGAAGTAACCAGTGGTAACCTTTGGCTACACTTGACTTGTGGCAGAAGTGCCATGCAACAATCTGGTTAACGCCCTCCATCCCCCGCCCCCTCCTCTAACCTTGCCCTGTCGTATACTGCCTCGGCATTATCTCTGCGATTTGAGTATCCTGCAACCCTTTTCACTGCCTCGGCTGGCAGTACCCTGGTTCCAATGCTGAGCGCCGCAACCGTTGCAGTGCTGCTGCACAGCGGCGCCTACGATGCTCTGGAATCTGGTGCTTTCTACGCGTCCAGCCTGGACGAATCGGATCCGCGTGAATCCGTTCTTTGGCACAGAGTATAAAGTCTGCATTCTGTGCCGCCGCGGAAACACGGATTTAGACAGGTGCTGGCAGCAGTGCAATAGCCTCACCATAGGTCGATTGGTACTGGACTGTAAACACTGTATTGGCCACAGTGTAGATGCTGCATTCAAAGCAATAAAAACAAATCGTGGAGCATAGAACGGCAGCTGAAGGCAAGCCTGCTGGCAGCAGCTGCTGCGCTGCAGGCCGGTAACCACAACGTGCTGCAGTACCAGCTTACAAGTAACACTAGCGCACATATGTGCTAGCAATGCCCGGCTGACGACACAGTTCAATAACAATAAATATAATAAACCCAGTCGAATGACGTCGATTCATGTCAGGTGCATTCGATTATGGATTGCGCCGGGTGACCAGCAACGGGTGACACCACGGCCTTGCCTTCAGCTTACGTTCCATGCGCCATTATGTTTGACATTTAGTTTAAGTTATTATAAAGCGCCCAGAAACCACAGGAGCGAGTTATGTTGTCAGTAGTGTTTTGTGGTCGCGGGTTGTGCGTGGCTTTGGTGCTTTATTATATAAGCCCACACGCCCCATATATGTACACTGCCGCTGTCTTCAACTCATATCCTGATCATTGCAGCCATCACCCTGCATCTGCTGAGCAGTGCACATTATAAGTCGCTTGACTGAAGTGGTGGCTCTGAGTCAACACAGGTGGGCAGGTCTGGATAATGCGTTGATCACCAAGCACCATCAGTATTATATTGAGACGCTCCTGTGGCGAGAGGCTCTGACGCGTGGCAGCCAAAGGAAGAGCAGCAGCAGGACCTGAAACTTCTACTCGCCCCATGCCGGCTGCAACGACCTTCGGACACACATCAATACGTTTTGATGCATACATTCACGGCAGCACAGTCGCCCAGCTGATGTTGCAGTGCTGGTGACTCTCAGGACTCTGCCAGCGCACTCACGGTTCGTGACACAATTCTGGCTTGCCGCCTTGCTCACTGCCGCAGGCTTTCTGCAAAATGAAGGTCGCCGTGATTCTGTGCCTGGTTCTGGCCGTGAGCGTCGGTGAGTTTCAGACATGTGGTGGTCAGACTCTCGGGCACGACCACACACACCACTTGCAGCATCGTCGGAAGCACTGGTAGTGATGTCTTTGCAACTTGTAATTTCAGTGTAGCAGCCACTGACCGCTGCGCTGCCACCCTGCTATTGCTACGCCGTGACGTGCGCAGTGAACCACGCAGCAGCAGATTATCGCAAGCTTTCTCGATTGACATTGCACACCCACCCACATTTTATGGTGCACGACACCATCAAAGGCAACCGCCGCTGCGTTCTGACCCTGCCTGCGCTTCTGCTTCTGCTGCTGCTGCTGCTGTTGCTGCTGTGCAGCACGCGCCGACGATGCCGAGGTGGCCACATTCGGTGGCCGGAAGGCCCGCACCGCCTGGGACATAATTTCCAGGGAATCCCGCCTAACCACCCTGGCATCTCTGATCAGGCTTAACAACCTGACTGCTGCCCTGGACAGCTGGAGGGACCCAGTTACTGTCTTTGCTCCCACCAATGAGGTACCGCCACTTTGCCACAATGTGGCACCACAACTTGAATGCGCAGCCCTCTTGTGTCTGCGGTGTGGCTGCTCTTCTGATGTTTTAGCAGGAGGCATTGTCCCAGGCGCTTATCCACAGCTGCTGTTGCCCCTGGACACAAGTGTTCTGCGTGCTGGCGGAGCTGCTCAGCGCCCATCCCCTGAATCCTTAACTCATCAGCTGCTGCTGCTGCTACTGTTGCTGCTGTTGCTGCTGTTGCTTTCCTGTGTTTGCAGGCCCTGGCTGCTCTGGTCAGCGCTCTGCCTGCCGGCACCTCCCTGACCGGCCCCCTGGTCACCAACGTCCTCCTGCAGCACGTGACCCGCGCTAAGGTCAAGGTGATTGGCAACAGGCGCGTCAGCGTGCAATCCCTCAACCCGGGCAACAGCATCACCCGCGTGTTCCCACCTAGGTGAGTTGCTGCTGCGGCTGCATGCTAAAGTTTGTTGTGCGACTGCAGGTGCTGACCTGCGTCGGATGGCTGCTGTTGCTGGTATAATGCTGTTCAGCTTGTGCACATCTGTGCTTCAACTTGAACATTGAAATGTACTATCATCGTCAACTGCTCAACACCTTTACCTCAACTCCCTGCTGCTGCTGCTGCTGCTGCTGCTGCATCTGTCACCCTGCAGGCCCAGGCACTGGGGCGGCAAGAGCCAGGTCACCTCATGGACCGGTGGCCAGCGCAACATCGTCAACTCCACCACCACCCTGAAGGCCATCAAGGGCTCCGTCATCGTCATTGACGGTGTTATTCTGCCCAACAACGCCTTCGCCAACGTGCAGTCCATTGCCCTGTTCTACAACTACACCACATTTGCAGGTGAGGCAGCGGCTGCACGTGAGACTGAATGTCATGAAAACAAGCGCACAGATTCACCCAGTGTGGATTGTGTCGATTTATGCTGTACCGGGTCTGGCGGTCCACTGTCCGGCGGCCGCACTGTGCACAAAAATTGTCGCGTATGCAAAAGACAGCAGGCTGCAGCGTGCTGCACTGCTGAGGTGGTATGCGCGTAGTTGCTTGCTCTATTTTGTGATATTTTGTGCTTTGCATCATTTTTGGCAGTGGCGGGCCTGCTATTCTTCGCCAACTTGCAGGCCCTGATGTGCCCCAACTGACTCGTACAAACAGCAAGCAGCCGAACAAGCTTCACACCTACTGCAAATGCCAGTGCGGACACTGACAATCGATGTTGTTGATGACTGATGCTGGCTGTTGTTGCAGGTGCCGTTGTGAACGCCAGCTTCCTGGCTGAAGCCAACGCTGTGGCTCCCCAGAAGACCATCTTCGCACCCAGCAACGCTGCCTTTGCAGCCATCGCTGGCAGTTTCGGACCCCTGGACCAGGCGACGGTAAGAAAATTTTTGTTGATATATAATCTATTTTTCAGGCAATTTTTTGAGTATTTTTAGTTACTAAAATTATCAGTAAAAAAGAGAATCTTCAGGAGAAAGATGGCAGAATGGCGCTGCCGCAGGCCTGGCCCAGGCTACGGTAAGAGCTGCCACAGCTGTACTGTATAGCATTGGTGCCTCTTGCATTTCGGTTGTCAAAGACCTGGTGCATAACCTGCGTGTCGGACTAGACTGGCACTCGATTGCCCAGGAGACAGAGCGCTGGTGTGCAGCGCGCGAAAACGCTGTGCAGGCATGACACAACACATGCAAACATCTTACTGTAAACACTGCACACTGCTTCATCCTGCAACTAAACTCGTCTCGCTGCTGGTGGTACTGCTGCAGATCACCCAAGTTTTGCGCTACCACGTGTCTGACGTCGGTGCAATTGCCACTCCCTTCACCAACCGCACAATCACAACACTGTCCACATTGTTCACCGACCCTCTTGGCCTTGTTGCCCCCTCGACGGTCGTGGCAGTCGGCAGCCGTGCTGGCGTGGTCACCCCCAACATCTACTACCCAGGAGTGAGTGTCATGTAACAGTGTCATATGCAGCAGATCCAAATGTGGCAGCTGTGTGGTGATTTGGGCTGTTGAGCTTATGGTGCTGCAGCAATTGACAGCAGGTGCAACGTGCGTCAGTGGGTGCATTTGTTCCGGCTTCAGAGCCGTCACAGCTTTCAAGCATTCTCTGACCAGGGGCTGCTCTGCTGTCGCTGCTGCTGCTGCTGCTGCCGCAGGGTGTGTTCCAGGGCATCAACGCGGTGCTGCTCCCCATCGAGCCTTAACACCAGGCAACAAGCACAACCCGCAGCATGCCCGACAGGCTTGCTTCTTGGTGCCGCGGCAGTATTGCCATCAATGCATTTTGGCTGTAAATGCTGAGACATAGGTGTATCTGAGCACAGAAGAATCAAATAGACTACCAGCAAGCCGGTCCTACTGCCAAGGAAATGGCAGGATGATGGGAGCTGCTGTAATTACTATTGTGTCAGAATGTGCCGTCTGGTGTGCCAGCTGCCTGAGCAACGCCTGTTGCTGTTGCATGGTTCTTGAGTGGTGCATTTGCAGGTGATGCACCGCTGCAGGTGATTGGCATGCTTTGCCTTTATTATTGTATTGTAACTTTTGACACATTACGCAGCTGCAAGCAGCATGCAGGAGATTCATTTGACAAATTACATTGTGAGTGGCATGCACGTATGTGTGACTGATGTTTCTTATCCATGAAGGATTCAGCAGACTTGTGCATTGTGTGTGTTGTTGCGTTGGAGTGTTACATACAGCTGTAGAAGTGTAGCCTGCATTGGCTCAGCAACGGGGCAACGCTGTTTGCTTGATCAATGCATGACAACCTACACATGCCGTACTGAGTGATGCAATTACCTATACTGTTAGACGCAGTATACGACGTTGCCAATGTGTGTTGTCTCAAGCTACTTATAAACATTTGATGCGCAGGTTTTATCAGCAGCAGGTGCTGAGCATTGTCGCAGAAGTGTCTAGCGCTGTGCTCTCTCTCTCTCAGGCCGAAGTTGATGTTGAGGATCATCTTGAGCAAGTTGCTCCGTGTCCTTGGTGGTGTCGTGGTTGTCACATGCAAATGGCACAAGGCAGCACGTGGTGCAGGCATGTCACACTTGGCGATTCTCCACTGGTGCCGGTGGTGCTGGCAGCCAGCCAACTGTTGGGTGGTTGGCTTGCGGTTCAGTTCTGCTGATACTGGTGGTTGGCTTGCGGTGCAGTTCTGCTGATACTGCTGCGCAAGCTGCAGCCTTTGCTCTGCAGCAGTACTGCAAAGTTCTGCGCAGGCAGCCAGCAGCCAGTTGGCTGAGGGTGACGGTGTAATAACCTGGTAACATTCAGTCTTTATATCGAATTGCTTCAATGTTCTACAAGAGTAGTACTCAACACTGTAGACGCCCGCTGAATCACTCACACACAACTGGATTATCCTGCAATCTTTGTCACAATCACTCTGCATGGAGTCTGTTTAAGTCGGTTGGGGCTGGCCCAGGGCCTCAAGGGCCATTCGCAAGAGGATCTGTTCGAACTTCGGGTCTCTCCACCCGGTGCAGGCTGCACAGAATGCCCGCACGGTTAACAAGTCGATACAGCAGCTTGCTCTGTGAAGTCACAGCTGCCTTTAAGTGCAAGTTTGGCCGACTCAGCGGTACGCACATGCGGTACCCCGCATAATGTTGGTTGAGTGACATAATCAGGCCGGAAATCCACGCGGCTGAGAAGTTGGGCTCAAGCTCGGTTCACAGTGCACGTCACGTTCACACTCCGACACCAGTGTGCAAGGCTGGCCAAGTACCCTCACGCAACGCCAATGACAGCCGATTTTGATGCTTAGCATCCGGTGACAGAAGGTTTGAAAGTGCAAAATAACACAGTGTGACAAAGCATCCCGAGACAGCAGCACACGCTACAGCAGCACCTGCCAGCATGGTTAAGCCGCTAAAGAAGTACAATACGAGGAACCAAGGGGTTCAGGTGCGTCGATCACGCGTGACACGGAAAGCTGCAGCACCAGCAAGCACAGGCAAAGTAGCAGCTGTCAGCAAAACGCTGTTTGGCAAACAGCACCAACAAAATGCAGCCATCACTGCGCCTGCATGCGTGATCGTGTGCGTATCACCAAAGCACACCAGACACACCGCATTACTGAATGCAGCTCACAGCCGGCAAAACATATTCTGCATATTTGTCGAGCTTCCCCAGCGCTGCTGCAGCCCCAGAACGGCACCCCACACGTTCTGAGAAAAGGGCGCGGAGGGTTGTCCGAAAACCTCATTAACTAGATGCACAGACAACAACTGCATCTTTTAAGCACATCAGAAAAATGCTTTAATGCCATTCTATCCATGTGCAAAAGCAGCGCAACCAACATTACGCGGGGTACCGACAGGGTTTTGGCACCCAGCCTGATTGTCAGGCCTCAGCCCTGACGCAACTCAACTGCACCACTTGCAGCACAACGCTGTACAGATTGCAGTTACCCATGCCAATTCTTCCAAATCATCACAGCTGACACACCAGGCTCACACAATTTCACCAATTTTTCTGCAGAAACCTCGCCTGACAGCATCTCAGGCTGACTGGAACGAGGTGCACCACATCCTAGCCAACTCATGGGATGGGGATGAGGCACACATGGGTGCAGCCAAGGCTGAGGTGAAAACAATATGCAAGCGTCACACCTATCCTGTGCCTAAGAACCTGCCAGCTATGATCAGGAAATGGTATTGGCGCCTCAAGTCTGAGGGTGCAGCTGCCACGCACTACAACCTCGCTGGCCACCCGGTGAAGATAACGCAACAGCAGGTGCAGTTCTGCCTGGACGAGCTGATGGCGTGGAGGCAGCATGGCAGGTCTGATCCCTACCCCAGCATTGAGGTGTTGGCAGCATCGCGGCCTGCGGTGCAGCAGGTGCTGGATGAGTCAGGGGTAACAGAGGATACATTGATAAAGAGGATGAAGCAGCTGCGGCCAGGGCTGAAGCGTGTGATGCTGCGGGCTTATAAGAAGCTAACAGAAAAAGTTAGGGCGAATCGGCTTAAGCGTAGCGAGGGGCTGGTGAGGTACACAGATGCGCGGCTGCAGCGCCTGGTGTACATTGATGCCAAGGCAATGCCAATGCTGGTGAGCAGCACCTATGGCTGGGTAGATACTAATGATGAAGAGGTCATGCTGGAGCTGCAGCGCGCGCAGACGCGCAAGGCAAAAAGCATCATGCTAAACTACAGGCGGCAGCAGCTCAGTGCCAACTGGCAGCGGTGGCTCCGTTCGCTCCAGCCAGGTGAGGCTTGCAATCAAGCCTGGGACTGCAGCGTTTGCTGTCTGCTGTTACAGCAGGTTGTTATGTTCTGTTGCCGTGGAATTGGACTGCATGGCCCATTATTGCTGCCACTGCTGACCACCATTGCTGCCGCTGCTGCTGCTCCTGCCCGCTGCTGTGGCTGCTGCCCACCAGATTGGCAAGGCTTTTGCCCGCGCTGACAAACAGGCTATTGACAGGGCCCTGGCTGACTTCATTTTTGCAGAAGGCCTGCCCCTTCGCACAGTGCAGAGCCCCTTCCTGCGCCAGTTCATTCAGGCAGTCCAGAAGGCGCCTGCCCCCTACACTCCACCTGCCTACAACACCCTGCGCACCAGCCTGCTGGATGATGCCAAGAAGCGCGTCACAGAGAGCTTGCGGCCCTGGGAGCAGCGGCTGCAGGAGACAGGCGGCACCTTGTGCTCTGATGGCTGGAGTGATGCCGCAAACAGGCCCCTGCTGAACGTGCTGGCGGTGAACCCCAAGGGCGCCAAGTTCCTGACAGCAGTGAACACCAGCGGCACTGTCAAGTCTGTTGAGTTCATTGCTGCATGCCTCATGGAGGCTATTGAGGAGCTGGGCCCTGACAATGTGGTGCAGGTGAGATGCAAAGCAGCTGGGCCATGCCTCAAGCAGCAGATGCAGTGTGCAGGTGCGGCAGGAGAAGCGGAACTGGCAGTGCACAGAC
Source organism: Tetradesmus lagerheimii (assembly GCA_902809745.2). Classification (NCBI taxonomy): domain Eukaryota; kingdom Viridiplantae; phylum Chlorophyta; class Chlorophyceae; order Sphaeropleales; family Scenedesmaceae; genus Tetradesmus; species Tetradesmus lagerheimii. Next base: position 29,493 of record CADDIJ020000769.1, read on the forward strand.
AAAATTGGTTCCCTTGTCAGGCAACCTACAACTTGTGCACCAGGTTTCAGTACGAAGGCAACTCAATGCTGCTGCTACTGCTGTTGCGCTGCTGCTACTGCTGTCATTTTGCTGCTGCTGCTGCTGTTGTGTGCATGCACAGGTTGTCACTGACAACGCGCAGGCCTGCCGTGCAGCTGGTGCCCTTATTGAAGCACAGTACCCTCACATCACGTGGTCGCCCTGTGTGGCACACGTGTGCGACCTGGCGCTGGAGGGCATCTTTGCCCTGTCCTACTTGAAGGAGGTGCACAGCAACACCAAGGGCTTTGTGGGCTTCATCAACAACAACAACCACACCCTGGCAGCATGGCGGCAGCACCAGGCAAATGCAGAGGGCAGTGTGCTGCAGCTCATCAAGCCTGGTGAGACCAGGTTTGCGTCAGCACTGCTGATGATTGAGCGCACCATCAAGGTCAAGGCCAAGCTGCAGCAGTTTGTGGTGTCCGACAACTGGAACAACGCCATCGCCACCATGAAGGCCGCTGACAAGGTGCGGCAGTGTTGGAAATCTTGCAGAGCTGTTAACTGCACATTGCCTGCCCCCTTATCACAGGATATAGGGTGACGCTGATGAACCCTGGTGCATGGCAGCCGTGATGCTGCTGACTTGGCCTTATGCTGCCGCACATTGTTGCATACCGCATGCAGCACACCTGCACATGGCTGCACAAGTGCCCTTGTGAGAAGTGTTGACCCCACACCTGACAGCATTTGTGGTGCAACAATGCTCATGTGCCACTGCCTTTGCATTCCAGGACACCGCTAACACCTACAAGGACATCATCCTGAGCGCTGCGCACTGGACAGCAGCTGAGCAGGCGTTTACTGTGTGCGAGCCTATCCTGCGGCTGCTGCGCTTTGCTGATGGAGATGTGCCAAGCAGCGGCAAGATCCACTACTACGCCTACAAGGTGCAGCAGCGGCTGCAGGAGGTGCAGCTGGATGATGAGGTCATGGATGAGGTGCAGGACATTTGGACGCAGCGGTGGGAGTACATGAGCAGCCCGCTGCATGGTGCAGCCTACTGCCTCGACCCTGAGTTCCTGACAGATGAGGGGATGGACCTGGGCAACAACAGGGATGCATGTGTGTCTGACCTGCTGAAGATGATCAACAAGCTGGTGGCAGTGTCTGATAGGCAGGCTGTGCGGTTGTCATATGCTGCCTTTCGCAGCAAGGAGGGGCTGTTTGGCGAAGCAGAGGCGCATGCTGATGCTGCTGCGATGCCAGCGCACCAGTGGTGGAGCATATATGGTGCAGACCACCCCCAGCTGCAGAAGCTGGCCATCACCCTGTTGTCTCAGGTGTCAAGTGCATGCTCATGTGAGCGCAATTGGTCCTCATATGATTTCATTCACAACAGGCGGCGCAACAGGCTCACACCTGCACGTGCGCGTGACCTAGTGTTTGTGTTCACTAATGGCAGGCTTGTGCGGAAGATGGCTGTCGGGGAGGAGGGGTTCATTGGGTGGGATGAGGAAGAGGAGATGGAGGGGAGTGGCAGCGAGGGTGAGGGAGAGGAGGGTGAGAGGGAGAGGAGGGTGAAGGTGAGGGTGAGGCCGAGGGGGTGAGGGTGAGGGAGAGGAGGGAGAGGAGGGGGGCAGCTGTGAGGTTGAGGGGTGAGGGCAACGTGTAGCTGTGTAACCACAAGCACCAGCCTGGCTTTTAGGGGAGTTCCCACAGTACAGCGTACTTTGCACCGTACTACAGCGTACTCTGTCTCAGCCGCCACGTACTCTAGCGTACTATGCACTACGTACTACGTACTCTAGCGTACTACGCACTACGTACTACGTACTACGTACTGATGAACCCTGGTTGTAAGTGGCGTTTCAAACTGAATAGCTCTAAGTCTGCTGTCATGCACGTGTCACCAGGTAGGCAGCCCAGCCAGTTGGCTGCTTCTGGCATTGTTTGGACTGGTGTTCCCGTGCCTGTTGTGCCAGAGTACTGCTACCTTGGCTTGTGGTTCAACAATGTTTGCAATTGGAACACGCACTTTGAGAAGATGTTGGCAAAAGTGCATCGTGTGAAGGGTGGGCTCATGCCAATCTGGAAGAGCCGGCACATCAGTGTGGAAGTCAAGCGTATCATTTTTTTGTCATTTTGCTGACATGCATTCGCCCAATTGTTGAGTATGGCAGTGAGGTCTGGTTCCCGTCAACTACAAGGCAGTTACAACAGATTGAAAAAGTGCAGACTGACATCATTAAATGCGCAATGCGTTGTGGCAAAGAGCGTCCTTGCTCCTCGATTCTGCTGGCTGAATGGGGTGTGAAGCCATTGCACATGTGGCTTCATCAGAGGGCAATGGAGTATTACTTCAGGGTTCAACGATTGCAGGATTCCAAGCTGCCACGTCAGGTATTTTCTGCTGAGTGGAAGCGCCCCAGTGGTGCTGTTGCAGTAACACCGTGGCATAAGTATGTGCAGAGTTTGTTGTGCAAGTATGGTGTGGATGTTGCAGCGACGGCTGATCGCGCTAGTGCATGCAAGAGTCACATCAGCTGTCAGGTCAAGAAGATGCATGCCGATAGAATTGCTTGTGAATCACCGCAACACTCTACTTTGAGCCGTTACGTCATGCATGTTCACCCTACGCATGCTGATGCCATGCGCTTCAAACGGCCCAGGCCATTTTTGTGTGCTGGTGCGCCAACACGTGGCGTTGAGTTGCTGATGCGTGTTCGCATGGGATGTCTTTGTGTGCACGAGCGTACCAGTCGTTATGGGGGTAGCAGAGCAGATTCTAATACAGCGTGTCCTGCTTGTGGTCAGAATGTTGAGTCTTTGTCACATCTGATGTTTGATTGTCCTGCCACTTCTGCTCAAAGAGATACTATGTTGGATGAGATTCGGTCTGTTTTGCAACAAACAGTTGCTGGTGGCGCTGGAAAGTTGCGCAATGTATTGTCATTGACTGATGCATCGACCAAATTGTTGCGTTTTGTTTCTGATGATGTTTGGGGTAGCAAGGGGGTTTGCCGACTGGTGTCTAGGAGCATTGCTGCATATCTTGTGAAAGCTTGGGATGTGCGTAATAGTTGCAAACATAATGGAGCGGTGCTCCCTCTTTCTTCCGCCTCGGGGGGGCGCGGGGCCGATGGCGTTGATGCTATGGCTTGATCTGGTAATTTGATGATGATGATGATGATGATGATGATGATGATGATGATGATGATGATGATGATGATCATCATCATGTTACCCATTAAGCCATAGCATCAACGCCATTGGCCCCGCGCCCCTCAGGAGCGGAAGAATGATGATGATGATGATGATGATGATGATGATGATGATGATGATGATGATGGTGATGATGATGAACCCGTCCCTGCTGCTGCTGATGATGATGATGATTGAGAACCTGATTCATCACTCTGTGCAATGCTAAGCCCCATGCCATCATCTGCCACACAACCAGCAGCAGCAGCAGCGCCAGCAGCAGTTGGTGCGGCATGCTTGGCTTCCAGTGCTGCCGCATCAGCCTCCTCCTCCAGCAGCTGTGCAGTCTCATCTTCAGCTTGTGCTAGGCCAGCTGCAGCACCCACTGCAGCAGCATCTGCTGGCAAATTATGTGAAGCTACTGCTGCTGCTGCTGCTGCTGCTGCAAACTCGTCAAGGACGTCGCTGTCATTGCTGTGACCAGCAAGCAAGCTGTCGACTGCAGCTGCAGCAGCGTCCATGTCTGCCGTATTCTGCTCAGGCCCTGCTGCTGCTGTTGCTGCCTCGGCTGCTGCCACTGCCCTAGCTGCTGCTGGCAGCAGCACTTGAGCTGGAGTGTCCGCATCATGCTGTTGCTTGTGTAACTTGGCCGCCGATGAATCCAGCTGATGCGTCTGCTGTGTCTGCTGCTGCTGCTGGTACTCGCCTTCTGCTTCAGCCAGCACACCTTTCAGCACCTGCTCAACATCTGCGTGTTGTGCCTGCTGCTGCTGCTGGTGGTACTCGCCTTCTGCTTCTGTCAGCACATCTTTCAGCACCTGCTCAACATCTGCTTCAACTTCTAGCCCTTGCCCCCTGGCATCTGCCTGGTTGAGTTCTTCCGTTTGTCCTGCTATTGGTGTTGCTGTGCTGTGCGCCGCTGTATTCAACAGCAGCTGATCTACATCATCAGCTTCACCTGCCAGCTCTGTGACTTCTAGCTTGCTGCTGTCTTCTGTTTGTTGTTGATCGTGATCAAGTTGCTCGGTTGCATCACCTCGGCAGCTGCTGCTGGTTTGCACGACTGGCTCCTCTACATCACCAGCATCACTGCTGCTACTGCTGCTGCTGCTGCTGCCGGGTCCTACCAGGTAGTTCATCACCCAGCTGGGGCCAGTGCTGCTGCTGTTATCCGCAGCAACCCCAACCACTGCTGCTGCTGCTGCTGCACTGCTTGCTTCATCTCCTGGAGCATCAAACAGTACATCTGGCTCGATGCCGCTGCTGCCAGCAAGCAGCTTGAGGCAGTTTGCCAGGCTAAGGGACTCGTTATCACTCCCTTGCTGCTGCCCCTGCTGCTGCACCAATGTGTGCTGGTCAGATCCAGCAGCAGCAGCAGCAGCAGCAGCAGCAGATGACAAGTCAGGAGTAGTTTCAGGAGTTGGGGCACCCCGAGGAAACCACATCGCCTGCTGCTGCTGCTGCTGCTGCTGCTGCGCTGTGTGTTGATGCAGCTGTGCTATGTTGCTGCAGCCCGCAGAGCTGCTGCAGTGCACCATTGGCTCCCTGTGTGGTTCACCGGCTGGCATACCGTCTGCACCTGCACACAGGTCAACAACAGTTGCAGCACTACTCAACGCAGAGGCATGGCGCTGGAGTCCGTGCTTGTGCCATTCGTACACGCGTGCGAGCTGCTGTGTGTGCTGATTTACACATGCTGAGGCAAGTTGTGCACGCAGCAGTACGCACACACCATATATCTGCGACCATAATGAACAGGCATGTGCGCGGTTTGTTCAAGGCATCTGATCCAGATGGGTGGCTACATCCAGCACATGCAGCGAGTATGCCTACCATCGGCTACTGCTGGGCCTGCAGCTGCAGAGCTTGCCAGGGCTGCTACAGCTGCGGTTGCAGCAGCAGCCGCTGCTTCAGCGTCCTGTGCTGCTGCCTCAGCTGCTGCTGCTGCCTCAGCTGCTGCTGCTGCCTCTGCTGCTGCTGCTGCTGCAGCTGCCGTGTTGCGTGCCGAATCCTGCTGCTGCTGCTGCTGGCGCACGACTGGCCGTATGACGCCCCTCTCTTTCAGCTCAGGGTCGTCACAGACACGCACCAGGCCACAGAACCCTGCAGGAACAAAAGCACAGGGATTAAACTAAGCTTCACACCTAATCACAGAACACTGTAGAACATGCATTACCACTATTGCCTCTTGTTTGGCCCAGGGCCATCACAGACGCGTACCAGCCCACAGAACATTGGGAGGTAGCAGGCCATGACACAATGAGAGCTGTTTGACGCTGTGCAGTCAGCAGATGCAAAGAAGAACATAGCATTGTCTGAGCTGCAAGTAGCATCTTTGCAGCGTTTCAGCTTGCAGGGACTTAGGCAGGGTCCAGCTGGTGCCCTGTCTGTACTAGGTGGCGAACATAACAGGCTTTCAGTTGCTGCTTTGGCAGCTGGTCTCGACTATTTTAGGAGCTAAACGATGCTGTTTATACGGTCTGAACACAACTAGGCCAACAGCCGCGTGCAGCAGCAGAGTGCAGCGGTGGTAATGAAGCCAAGCAGCAGCAGAAGTTGCTCACCATCCCAAGGAGGCTCTAGCTCAGCTTTCACTGTCTCAGAGTCCCGCAATCTGCGCTCCGCTGACTGCAGTATGGCCTCGGCTTTCTTGTCTATGTCTGTCCACATGGTTCATGTGTTGCTGCTGTCACCTGTGCTGCTGTTGTCGCCACAGAGTCTACCCACGCCGTTACTTCAGGTTTCTCAGTGTCCGGACGACAGTAACATCACCAAGGAACACAGGCCCCACGCTGCTCCAGGCCCTGAGGGTTTCGATGCGTGTCACAAGTTCAAATCTCTCGCACGCTGTGCGAGCACTTGCTGGCGCATTTATGCATCTTGATATTTGCTATCTGTCATTTTACTCACGAACCCCTGCGTAGTGCTCTGATCGCACCACACATCACACAGCAGCAGTACTGCTGCCATCAAACATGTCACAGTGATCCAACATTGTATCAATGCGGCAACAGCTGCTTTCCAGACTGTGTATGTGGCTGGTGGGGCTGCTTTGCGTGGCAGCCAGCAGCACAGCAGCAGGCAGCACGCAAGCAGCAGCAGCGGCCAACACAACTGCAGCAGCGGCGGTCGCACCTCCCAGCTTTTGCAGGACAGCGGCATACGCAGCAGCTGCAGACCCCACTAGCATGTCTTGGGGTGCCAACATGCTGAAAGTGTATCGGAATCTGTACCATCACAACAAGAAGTGGTACGCAGCAGTAGATAGCAGCAGCAACGCCAGCAGCATAGATGAAGGCATGTCGGTCAACACAATACTGGTCAAGCTGCCGACCACAGACAGCAAGGCTTTTCAGCAAAACTTGAAGGTTGGTGTGTGCTGTTGCAGCAGCAGCAGCAGCAAGCTAGCGTAGGTGCATGCGTCCTGTCAGTGAACAGTGATGTTGTATTTCTAGCCTGATCCTGCACCGCTCCTGCTGTGGTGGTGAACCTACTGTAACAACTGGGACTGCACACGTGAGGCCCGATGCCTGCCATATTCAACAAACCAATGTTTGGTCTGTCATATCAATGTTTTGTTACAACCTGGCTATGCGTCGCTGGGCGTCCTGCAGGTGTGCTATGTGCCAGGTGACAACTGGAACTGCATGCTTGAGCTCGATGCCTGCCGTATTCAAACCCAATGTTTGGTGTGTCATATCGGCTGTTTGTTGCAACCTGGCTATGCATGGCTGGGCGTCCTGCAGGTGTGCTATGTGCCAGGAGTCACGCTGTACCTGGACTTTCCGTTCCCTGCATTCCCTGACAACCTCGGGCACTGGGCAGAGCTGCTGCTGCCGATGCACAGCGTATTCAGCAGCCCATCATGGGCACAGCATTTGCAAGGCCAGCATAAACACATAGACAGGTGCGATCTCTTGCAGTGAGGCAACAGGATCATTCACCTGGGCCCAGCACTGCTGGTGTCGAGAGAACAGGATGAAGCTCTGCTTAGCTGCTTCGCAGCGTGTTTACAATGATGCTGGCTGGGGCCCCAGCACTTGCACTGCTTGTGTGTTTCTTCTCTGTGTGACTTTGCTGTTGTTCTCCTCAAGCTGCAGGCGGCTGTTAGCCAGCATCAGGGACAAGCTTCTTCTGTTGCAGCTGGCCAAAGCAGATGCTGGCATTTGCACCAGCACTGCAAACTGTGTCTGCACGTTTTGTACTTGCCCTGAAGGCTGCTGCTGGCAAACGTACAGCCAGCACATATGAGCTGCTGTACAACTGGCCCAAGGAGATGCTAGCACTTGCACCAGCACTGCAAACTGTGTCTGCACGTTTCCACGTTGCCCTGAAGGCTGCTGCTGGCCAACATAAGCCCAGAGCTCATATACAATTGCCCGCCGAAGATAAACGCTGTTGCCTAGAACTACTGTCACTGCTGGTCCCCCCTACCTCGTGTGCGTTGACTGAATTTGCTGTTGCTGCCGTCATTCTGTCTTCTGGCTGGCTGGTTAGGAACTCACCACTGGTGATTTGAGTTTGAACCTCTTCTTTTGTTGCCCCGTCTTGCTAGACATGTGTGATTGAATGTTATTGTTGATGCGGCTGCCGTGCTGTGTGCCGCAGGCTGCTGCTGGCCAACGTACGCCCAGAGCTGCTGTACAACTGGCCACCGAAGATGCGTGCTGTTGCCTATTCATACGCGTAGCCCATTCATTTATCACTGCGTCTGTCGTGCTGTGTGCTGTAGGCTGCTGCGGGCCAACATGCGCCCAGAGCTCCTAATTCAACTTGCCACTGATGAGCCTTGCTGTTGCCTAGTACTAATGTCGGCTGCTGGTGTACGTTAAGTGCATGTGCTGCGGCTGCCGTGCTGTGTGCTGTAGGCTGCTGCTGGCCAACATACGCCCAGAGCTGCTGTACAACTGGCCCAAAGAGATGCTGGCACTCTCGCTCGCCCCCGCACTTCCACCATGGCCAGCTTCGCAGCCAGCAGCAGCACACAATGCAACTGATCCAGCAGCAGCACTTCAAGTCAGTCACAAACAGAAGCAGCAGCAGCAGCAGCAGCCGCTACCGCTAGGAAGTGTGCCATGGGACAGGCCGCTACCTCAGCTGCTGGGGTCAGCAAATGTCAGCAGCTGGTGCGCACATGGCTGGATGCTGTTTGAAAACATGGTGGTGATACAGGACCGCTACCCGCTGCTGTCGATGCCGGATCGGCGTCTGCCGCAACACCCAGCAGCAGCAGCAGCAGCAGCAGCTGCTGTAGGTGGCATAGGTGACACTAGTAGCTTAACTGGCAGCACCACCAGCACTGGCAGTAGTATATCAAGCAGTGTTGAGAACATTGCATCGGAACAGCAGCAGCAGCAGCAGAGCGCAGGGCTCTGGAACACAGACCTGCGCGTGGGGTTCAACCGTCCCGGTTTAGCAGCAGAGTTTAGGGCTGCTGCACATGCTCGGCACTTGTGGGGCCCTCCGCTGCAGCAGCAGCAGCAGCATGCCCAGGACGCCAGCAGCAGCAGCAGCAGCAGCAGCAATGGTGTGTTGCTGCCGCGCGTGGTGACTGTGCTGCTGTATCCACAAGACTACCCGCCTGTGGCAAACCACTACGCCCTTGTGGATATGTTACGTGACGTGGCAGAGCCATTTGGCTTCAAGGTGGGTGACAAAGTGTTTTTTTGCATCCTGTAGCAGCTGTAATGCAGCCATACGCTCTCAAATCCGGGTGACAAACCGTGTGTTGCACCCTGTAGCAGCTGTGTTGGAGCCATCAACTTTCAAGTCTGGGTGACAAACCGTGTTTATGCATCCTGTAGCAGCTGTGTTGGGGCCATACACTTTCAAATTTGGGTGACAAAATGTGTGCTGCATCCTGTAGCGGCTGTATTGGAGCCATACACTCTCAAATCCGGGTGACAAACCGTGCTTATGCATCCTGTAGCAGCTGTGTTGGAGCCATACGCTCTCACAGGTGGGTGACAAATCGTGTGTTGCATCCTGTAGCAGCTGTGTTGGAGCCATACACTTTCAAATCTGGGTGACAAGCCGTGTGTTGCATTCTATAGCAGCTGTGTTGGAGCCATACGCTCTCAAATGTGGGTGACAAGTCGTGCTTTTGCATCCTATAGCAGCTGTGTTGGAGCCATACTCTTTCAAAGGTGGGTGACAAGTCGTGCTTTTGCATCCTGTAGCAGCTGTGTTGGAGCCATACGCTTTCAATCGTGGGTGACAAACCGTGCTTATGCATCCTGTAGCAGCTGTGTTGGACCCATACGCTTTCACAGGTGGGTCGCACGCAACAACCGCAGTCAGTGAAGCACATATGTATGACGCACAGCGTTTCTATACTTTCTGAACACTGCATGTGGTGTGAACCACTATGTTGAGGGACACTTTGAGAGACTGGACAGATTCCAAGTTGGGTTGACCTTCATGTTGCTATCTGGCGCAGCGCCTGCATTGCTGCCGCTTGCTGCTGCTGTGCTGTAGTTGTCACACACGGTCAACTCTCATGCAGCCTCTTCTCATGCGCTGCGTGCTGCTTGTGATGCTGCTGCTGCAGGTGCGCACGGTCCATGGGCCCTGCTGTATCTGCTGTGCTGCTGCTGCTGCCTGGTGCTGCTGTGCTGCAGTTGCCACATGCAGCTTTCCTGCAACCTCTTCCAATCCGCTGTGTGCTGCACTCTGCATGTGGCGCTGCTGCTGCTGCTGCCGCAGGTGCGCACGGTCTCCCTGACCATGGGTGCCCCCTTCCTATCCCACATGGCCACCATGTCGGGTACAGGCCTGCTCATTGCTCGCCACGGTCCCCTGCTGGCATCTGCTGTGCTGCTGCCGCCTGGTGCTGCTGTGCTGGAGCTACTGCCGTACAAGTGGGAGTGGCGCGATGTGAGCAGCCTGTACCGCAACATGACGCAGAGCACGGGGAACATACACCACTGGGCATGGCGCCCGCTAGATGCTAGGTTTTGCAGGTGAGAGAGTGCGTCATGTTGTTCATCATCATCATGATCCATCAGGCCATAGCATCGACGCCATCGGCCGCTTGGCTCGCTGCTGCAGGGCATGCTGCAGGGCATGTTGTCTTGTCATGTTATCGGAGACCAACTTGAGCTGTGCTCGTTGGCAGACATGAACCAGCCGCGTATCACCCACTGTCCCCATTCAGATGCCGACTGTGCTTTAATTGGTCGACAACCAAACGACGTTCGTCTTGCTGTTTGCAGGTACAAAGAAGCAGCGCATGCTCGCTATGCGGGCTGGACTACGCAAGAATGTACTGGCCGCGAATGCCTGTTGGTGCATGCACAAGCCGGCCTGGACGTTGACTTGGTGGCAGTTAGGCAACTGCTGCAGCGGAAGCTGCCCGGCTTGCTTGCAGGAAAAAGCGTACATGAGTTGGCAGAGCCTTGGCCGCCTGCAGACTGACAAACAACGCACGCAGCAGCGCTGTTACTTGAAAAGGTGAAGCAGCAGGTGGGATGCTCGTGCAGGACGGGGGAGATGTGGTGCAGCTGCTTTCCTCCGTGGTGTTGCCTTGCCGTGGTTCTGATGCTACAACATACCCATGCCATCAGGTAGTCACTGAGCACGGCATGCGTGTCGGTGCGGTGCATGCACGCTCGAGTTACGAAGCGGCCCATGTTGTATGTCATAATTGGGATTCATCCTCTTTTTTTAGCTGGTAATTTATTGTCTGCAGGTCTCCTCTGCTGCCGGCCCCGGATGAGCACCAAATCATATGCGGCCCGGCCTGGCGCGAAGTTATCATCGGATAATACAGCAAGGTTTCAGCTCCACCGTGTCCATTGTAGTCGCCTTTTATGAAACTCTCATAGTGTGGTCCCTGCTGCGACCAAGTCCACAAGTGCGAAAGTCCCGCGAAGAACCACTGGAAAGTAGAAGAGTGTGTTTTCCGTCTGCAAGTGCGAGAGTATCTTCAGTATCAAGTTTATCTCAAATTCAAAACCTTCTCTGGTGCCTTCTTCAAAAAGGCGCGAAACCAAGCAACCAGGGCTGTGTCAGCTTCAGCTCCTCCCGGCACTCGAGCTCGGACCGCAGCAAGCAGCGCGAACAACTTACAGCTGCGCCGCATACTAGTAAATTCGAGAACACTTCGACGCTAAATACCCGCCAGAACCTCAGTGGGGCAGCTGCCAGGGCTGGGCAGCTGTCCTTGCCTTGCAGGATGAGGCGTCAGTTGCTAGCAGTGGCATGCCTCTGCTGCCTGCTGTTCACATTCAACACTGCAGCTGGTGAGTGAGCTCAGAACCTTACTTGTTCAACATCGTGTGCGTGCTGTAACCTGTCATCCTGTGCATTCTGCAGCCTGTAGTCTTGGCGCTTGACACAGCTGCAAGATGAGCACACATGCTCCGCAATTGCAGCATCCAAGGTGTCAGAAACACACACATCATTGGCCCTTCTCCGCCAACAACACAAGCTGTCACTATCCGGGTGTTACCTGCAGGGCAAAGCTCGTCTGTGTTTGTCAAGCTCAGCAGCAGCATCTGCGATGACAGCACAGGTGCAGTAGCAGACGATGCACTGGCTGCAGCCATGCAGCAGGCAGCAGTGCAGGGCCTAACAAACCCACAGCCGCTGCCCACGCGCTGCTGGTATGCCCTGGAGCAGCAGCACCAGCAACCGGAGCAGCCGGAGCAGTTGCCGAGTGGCTATGCAGGCAGGGTTGGAGTTGCTGCAGTTGCTATGGTGTCAGGTGGGTTGCTCGCACGCACGCAGTCACAGGCCCCTGGTGCTGCTGTTGTTTTGCGCGTTGGCATTGCTCACTTGCCTCTGCAGCGCACTGTCTAGCACATGACAAAACAGGCATGTTCAACAACGCATGTGTCTGCGTTTGCACCATCTCTCTGGACATTTGCACGTAGAGCTGGCCAGCCATGGCCATGGCAGTTTTTACCCGTACGTCCGCACGTGTAGCTGACATGCGCCTGTCCACATTCCTGCACTGCATGCAGACTCCAATGCTGCACCAATCGATGGCCTCCTGGCTTCTGGCAGCTTTCAACTTGCACAGCAAGACAGACCCCGGCCAGTACCAACCCACGTCATAACGCAAGTTGCTGATGACACAGATAAAAGGAGACCCAGAAGCAGCAGACCTTCCGCGATTAGTGCGTCTGCAGCAATCAACGTCGCCAGCACGCCTGTTGAGTGCCCAGGCGGCAGCTGTCCCTTCCTTTGGGGCATGAACCGCATTGCGATGCAGAGTCTGTGGATGCAGCCGGGCCTATTCCCATTCGCCTCCGGATTCACCAAGCGAGGATCAATCATAGATACAGGCGTGGACTATGGCCATGCCGATATGATTGGGATGAATAGCCAGTTGCAGGTGGACCAGATCGCGCTCGGCAAGGTTCAACGGGGCTGGCAATACGTCTAATCAGGGAGCAATACGTCTAATCAGGGAGCAATACGTCTAATCAGGGAGCAATACGTCTAATCAGGGAGCAATGCGTCTAACCAGGGAGCGTCTAACCTGAACCTTGCAGCTGGCAGCGTCACTGGTCATGGCACACACATTGCAGGTGAGAAACATGTTACTTGTTACTTGTTACATGATACATGTTACTTTTGTGCGACTTGGCGGCTTATTGTTCAACGTCGGGTGGCATCGTTGTGTGCAACGCCTTTTCACCTGGATCCTACTTCAACGGTACGGCTGCGGCAACTACACACGTCGCACAGTTGTGGTAGTGTCACAGTGCTTTAAACTAACTAATCTGATGCATTTGCTTGCATCTGCATGCTGCTGTGGCTGTGGTACCATGTGCATGTAGAGCTGCCTAGCTGTGACGCCCTGCCAGTAGATGAAAGTAACGTGAATGTAACGTAACTTTGTGTTGTATTGTTGCGCAGGTTGCTGCGACCACTCAGGACCTCCTGTCATGCTACAACTACACGCACTCTGTGGACGCTCACTGGGTGGTCAACCTGCCCCTGGGAGGCCCCGGGACAATGCGTGAGATGTCCCTGGACCGGGACACACTCAAGCAGACAATCTGTGACAACGGAGGTAAGGCGCTGTACTACAGCAAATTGAGCTTGCAGGCATAGCAACTCACTTTCAGCTGTACCGCCATGTACAACAGCTTTCGTTCAGGCTTGTTCCACCAGCAGTACTACATGACATGCATCAGAGTCTCATTATCAATGTTGGGTGTCCACAGATGCCAGCAGTGTAACGAAATGCGGACAATGCTGCTGCTGCTGCTGCTGCTGTTGCGCAGGTATGGCTGTCGTCGCAGCTGGCAACGAAGGCATCAATGTATCTGCAAGCGGCCAGGACTCTTCTGGGTACCAGTATGATGGCCAGTCCCCTGCCAAGTTTGCCACGGTGTTACCCGACTGCGTGCTGGCAGTTGCAGCAGTGGACAGCCAAGATAGGCTGGCGTCGTTTTCAAACTGGGGAATGGCAGTTGGCGTTGCTGCGCCAGGTGAGAGAATGTGATGCAAGGAATCTGGTATGTTCCTGGTGTTGATTCTCCATGTACTGCTGCAGCTGGCTGTAGCTGCTGCAGGTGACAGGGGTTGTCAGTGCATACTGCGGCCTGCACACAGCAGTGGTGCAGCACTTGCAGCAGAAAGCTAGTTATGAATCACCGTAATCACTGCTGCTATCAGCAACATTCTATTGTCATGACAGGCCCGGCACTGCTGAGCAAAGCAACTTGGTGCTGACACAAACGTGCTTGTGTCGCTGCCCTTGCTGCAGGTGTAAACATCTTATCTGACGTACCCAGCAGCTACTCAGACTCTGTCAGCACCAATGTATGGGCCTCTGCCACTTGGTCTGGCACCTCTATGGTGAGCAACTGCGCTTTGCAGCGTGTTCTGTTTGCGCGATTGTGCTTGCTGTGCATGCGGCCGTTGGAGCTTGTCACCTGGTGTGCCGCCATGCTTGATACATTGTCGTCCAACATCTAGCTTGCAACGTGCATGCTTGCTGCTTCAAAGGGATACATTATGCCTGGCTGACAAGGCAATGTATGTGATAACTTACTCAGTATCCTGGTTTCTTCACACCTCTGCTGTCGCTGCTTGCAGGCTACCCCCCACGTTGCAGCAGCAGCGCTGCTCAATCGCAACGCATTCCCGACAGCCACAGCAGCACAAGTCATCCGCTGCATCAAATCCACCAGCCTCGCGCAGCCAGTAAAACTGGCAGTCGGTGACACAGCAGGCGTCAAGTGCATCTCGGGAGGCATCCTGAATGTAGCAACTGCCTTTGAATGCGTCAAGGCAGCAATGCAGCCCACACCTGCCCCATCTCCATCGCCTATGCCGTCGCCAACACTGTTGGCAGCACCTGTACCTAGCCCACCACCGAGCACCACCATTCAGCCAAACCCTAATCCAAGCCCTAGCCCCAGCCCAAGCCCTAGGCTAAGCCCTAGCCCCAGTCCAAGCCCCAGTCCCAGCCCTAGCCCCAGACTAAGCCCCAGCCCCAGCCGGAGCCCTAGCCCCAGTCCCAGCCCAAGCCCCAGACTCAGCCCTAGTCCAAGCCCTAGTCCCAGCCGGAGCCCAAGCCCTAGTCCAAGCCCTAGTCCAAGCCCTGGTCCCAGCCCCAGATTCAGCCCTAGCCCCAGCCCCAGCCCTAGTCCATACCCCAAGACTGCGCCAGCTGAAGTTGGCAGCCCCGCGTTGACTTGCACAAGCGCTGGCCTGCCCCCGTGCGTGGTGGGGAGCTCCGGTGCCAAGCCAGCAGCCGGCAGCAGCCGTTGTGCCTCTGGCAAGTTCAGTTTGACAATACCTGCCAGCAGCGGGAACAGCAGGGCCTACTGCTGCTATGACTTCCGGCCGGCTGGCTATGTATGTCAGGCGTCGACTGGGCCGTGTGTGAAAGACACAGTTTGCAGGGCAGGGTCCGCGACGTGCCCACGCAACACACGCATATCAAACTGCAGTACTAAAACTATTGGTTGATGAGCGTGTGTTGAATGGGGCTGCAAGTTGTTGTTAGTTTTGCTTTTGGTGAAATCATAACAACTGACACAACGTCCTGTTTGCAGCAGTGTGCGGCAGCTGCAAGGTGCCAATGCGTGGTCTGCGGGTCTTGTGCAGGCTGCCAGCCTGTGGTGCAGCAAGCGGCTTGGGTGGTGGAAAATCATGGTATCTGCATATCATATGCGATGATATTTTCTGGCTTTGCAGTATGCAGTTGGCGGAGTGCATGTTTGACCATGATACAGCCACGGAGGCAGTTGAAGTGATCAATGCAATTTGGTTGCTGGCCAGCAACAATGACAGTGCCCCCGGGGCCTCGCTGTCAGTTGCTGCTAGTCTTGCTACTGCAGTCATGTTTGTGCACATTTGGTCCAGGGCGATGGGCTGATTTTTTGAGCGGTACAGCTGGCTGAAAGACTGCCAGGTGGTGATGGTATGCCTTGCACAATGTCTGTTACATGCATTTTTCCTGCTAGAGTGGCTGCTACATTATCGAATGCATGAAACAGGAAGCTGTTGCAGTTTTGCTAGCCTAGCAGGCCTGCAGCTGGTGCATATGCTTCAGCTGGCTGTGGTATGTCATGCTGTCTGTCGATGGCTGTGCTGAACAGCCGTTGGGATGTCATCAGGCAAGGGCCTACTGCACAGCCTGGTGTTGGTTCTGCCGAGCTGACGGTTCAGTAACAAATCAGACCTGCATATCGCCTTTCTGAATTCAGGCCGTTCGCAGCTCGCCTTGTGAACGTTTCGTGCAAGTGCCACAGGAGTTTTGATATGATTCCGCTTACTTTTTGTCGCATATGGGCCTTGTGCCAAGGAATTTGAAGGAAATCCTGCGGGCACATGCCACAGCAGTCATGACACTGCGGAGCTGATGCCGTGGACAGTAACTATCTACTTTACAGTCGTAACAAGCATCCTGTAGCTCAGCAGATTGACAGGGGTGCAACGCTCGTGCGAACAACCCATGCCGTAGGCACCACCAGCGTGACATATCTGATGATGACTTCGACGCCAGCAGCTATCCCTGTTTTGACTGCCCAGATTTGTCGCATGAGATGCGATTTACAAGACATGGTGACTCTTTAGCTAAGCTGTAGCAGTAATGCGGCCACTCGCAGGCATCATAGCCTTGCAGGAGTGCGTGCTTGCTGCCCTGATTTTAGTATCTATCCCGGGAGCTCCAACGCATCATCAATGGCCGGTGGATGCAGCGTGCCCTGCCGGAGCCCTCAATGAAGTCGCTGCACGGCCTGCAGCGCCAGGCTGCACGCTGTCCGGTGAGCTGAACTGGGCGTATCTTCGCAATATGATCGGCGTCGGCATGCCTTTCTAGCACAGTCGGTTGCAGGGATGACTTGATGATGTGGTCCTCAGCGATGTGGTGCTCCACCATCCAGTCTTCTCATAGCAATGGCCTGCAGGCATTCACTCGGGTTTGATTTCTTGCTTTCCTTTGAATGTTGCAGATGCCGTCGTTCTGGTGCTCTTCAGCTGCCTAGGGGGCTTTTTCCTGGGCAGGCACAGTGCCCAAGCAGGCTTCTGGCCTTTGCTGCCGCAACAGCAGCCACATGACTTGCAGCAGCACAGATCTAGCAGTGAATGGACCTCAGACAGCCCAAGCACATGTGTTGGGCAGCTGCTGCAGTATGCAGCGCTCGCCTGGCAGCAGCTGCGGCATGTGCTGCTGGCAATAGCAGCAGCAGGCGCCAAGTGCGCTGCTGCGCTGCTTGCACTGCTCGCTGTCAAAGCATCGGATGCAGCAGCGGCTGCATCTGATGCTGCAGCAGCAGCAGCTTTACATGTTCGCAGGCAGTGTGGGGCACAGTACCTAGATGCTCCTGGCTATGACGGTAGCGATGGTGACGACGTAGACGACAGGCTTTCATCAGTTCAGGATCAGGATTCTACAGCGCCGAGCTTCATTACGTTCCTCACAAACAACAAGCAGCAGCGGTTATCCCTGCAACAGCCGGACCAGCAGGACCAGCAGCAGCAGCAGCAGGTTGCTGTGTGGCAGGGCATGCACAGTCAGCCGCCTGCACCACCTGCAGCAGCAGCAGCAGCAGGAGACAGCCTTACCTTCGCAACACCCTGCAACAGCAGCTGGAACGACAGCGATGCTTGCAGGACAGCAGCAGCCAGCGCTGCTTGCAGGAATCGCCACCCATCTGGCAGCGTCAGCGGTGGCAGCTTCTGCAGTGGTGGCAGCAGCAGCAGCCGCACCCGAACTGCAAGGATGGACAGTGGACCTCTGCCTATGAGTGGCGCAGCATCCGTCAGTACAGTAACACCGCTTGGCTGCGGTTGGATGTGCGTCATGAGTCGCAGCTCTCCTGCTGTTGAGGCAGCTGCTGCGCAGCCTGGCGCTGAGCAGCAGCAGCAACGGCAGCAGCAGCAGCAGCTTGACGGGAACATCGCGCAGCAGCTAGCTGGTGAAGACATCAGCTTAGGTGAGCGGGGCGCGGTTTTGCATTTCGCTGTATACACAAAACCCTATCCTCGTTGCTTGATCCAGCAGAGCGTTATTTCGGGGTGCGCTGATCATCATCATCATCAAATTACCAGATCAAGCCATAGCATCAACGCCATCGGGGTGCACTGATGATGTGCTGCATTGGGCAGCATGCGCATTGGTAGTTCTGTGCGCGTGGCGTGCTAGCTGTGTTGTACAAGCAGCATACCAGGGCTTCACAGCTTGCACGGCGTTTCACAAGCTTCAGAGCAGCTATCTCACAGCGCCCCTTGCCAGCAGGCTGCAGCAGCATAGCACTTTTTAAAGTTGCAGCTCATGCCAGCATGTTCTGTTTTCTGGCGGCTCATGCACAGCTGCAAGCACAATACGCGCACTCTTTTATGAGCGCCATCTATTTATCTTCTGCAGCCGCTGTCAAACCTGGCCATGCAACACGCTGCATTACATGCATGCACGTGTCCGCCCCTGCCCTGCTGTCTTCACGGGCTCCTCGCAGCTGTGTGCATCACTCACTTCAGTGTCTCGTTTGCATTGCTTGCTCAGGGCGGCCGGCGATTTCAGAGCGCGCGCAAATCATTGGCGGTGGTGTTTTCATACGCTGTAGCACCTCACCCCCCCTCCGCTGACGCAGTTCCAGGGTGCCCAAACTTGGTGTCCCTCTGCTCTTCAATGCACTGCTTGCAGGTGTCGTTTTGGGTTGCGGCGCGCGTGGCAAAGTGTACAAGGGTCAGTGGCGTGTGCGTGGTCGCATGCAAAGTGCTGCACCATTCAGCTGTATGCTCACTCTTCTTCAATGCACTGCTCGCAGGCGTCGTGCTAGGCTGTGGCGCGCATGTCAAAGTGTGCAAGGGCCAGTGGCTTGTGCGTCACTCAATTTTGTGTATTGTGTGCGCTGCTCCCCCCAAATGCTCTGCTTGCAGGCGTCGTGCTAGGCTGCGGCGCGCATGTCAAAGTGTACAAGAGCCAGTGGCGTGTGCGTCACTCACGTTTGTGTCTTTTGTTCGTTGCTCCTCGCAAATGCACTGCGTGCAGGTGTCGTGCTAGGCTGTGGCGCGCATGTCAAAGTGTACAAGGGCCAGTGGCGTGAGCGTCACTCACTTGTGTGTCCTGTGTGCGATGCTCCTCGCAAATGCACCGCTCGCAGGCGTCGTGCTAGGCTGTGGCGCACATTTCAAAGTGTGCAAGGGCCAGTGGCTTGTGCGTCACTCACTTGTGTGTCTTGTGTGCATTGCTCCTTCCAGATGCACTGCTCGCAGGCGTCGTGCTTGGCTGCGGCGCGCATGTCAAAGTGTACAAGGGCCAGTGGCGTGTGCGTCACTCACGTTTGTGTCTTTTGTTCGTTGCTCCTCGCAAATGCACTGCGTGCAGGTGTCGTGCTAGGCTGTGGCGCGCATGTCAAAGTGTACAAGGGCCAGTGGCGTGTGCGTCACTCACTTTTGTGGCTTGTGTGCATTGCTCCTCCCAAATGCACTGCTTGCAGGTGTTGTTCTGGGTTGCGGCGCGCATGTCAAAGTATACAAGGGCCAGTGGCGTGGCCAGCCAGTTGCAGTCAAAGTGCTGTACCATTCAGGCCTCAGACTGCAATGATTGTTCCTGCAATGCACTGCTTGCAGGCGTTGTTTTGGGCTGCGGTGCACACGGCAAAGTGTACAAGGGTCAGTGGCGTGGTCAGCCAGTTGCAGTCAAAGTGCTGTATCACTCAGGCCTCAGAGCAGCAGCACGCGCAGTGCACGAAACCGACCTTATGCTGCGCGCCTGCCACAAGAACGTCGTGCAGACGCACCACGTTCTGATGTGGCAACGCGCAAAGGCAGTGATAGACGACTGCGTGCATGACTGGCGGGGGGACGCAGCGACACCTGTGCAGCAGCAGCAGCAGGTGCAGCAGCACATGCTGTCGCTGTCAGCTGCTGGCGATCACAGCTGGCAGCAAGAACTGCTCCAAGAAGCATCATCACCAGCAGCAGCAGCAGCAGCAGCAGCAGATGGTGAGGCCTCACCGCTGCAGCTGCAGCCGCAGCAGCAGAGCGAGCGGCGTTTCAGCAACTTGCACATCGACAACAGCAACGCCAACGGCAACGTGTCAGCGTGTGGTGTGATGGAGCTGAGTGCTGCTGACGCAGATGCTGCTGGCGGCTGGATGCGGCAGGCCAGCATGTTTGTTGATGACGATGAAGATGAGTTGGAGACACAGACATGTGAGTGGCGCCTGGTTACTGACCTCGGGACGTGTTGTTTTGTACGCCATCAGTAGCTGTAGCTTCTCGCACAACTGTGTTGCTTTGCAAACGTAGGACGAGCTGGAAGCACAGACATGTGAGTGATGCTTCCTGTGATGAAATACGGACACAGAGCAACAGTTTGAACTGTATGCCATCAATAGCTGTAGCCTTGATTGGTTTGAAATGAAGACGAGCTGGAAGCACAGACATGTGAGTGGCGCCTGGCGCGATGCTTATGGGCTTGTTACGTGCACGCGCAGCTGCTGCTGCTGCAAGTTGAAATGATTAACGTGTGCAGCAGGGATAATGAGCTGGGGTGAGCGTGATTGTGTGGGCACAGGTGGTAGCAGCCTGTTATGAGTGGTGTGATGGAGCTGAGTGCTGCTGGCGGCTGGATGCAGGCAGGCATGTTTGTTGATGACGATGAAGATGAGCTAGAAGCACAGGCATGTGAGTGGCGCCTGGTTACTGCTCTTTGGACCTTGCCGCGAAGTTGTACTAGATCATCCAGCATGTGACTTGACCTAGATCATCATGTTGGTGCTGTGTGTGGCTGCCAGCGTGTTAGTCCGAAGCAGTGTAAGCTGTTCTGCAAAAGGTCCATGTCAAGCTTGGGCTACATGAACATTTACGCTCATGACGCTGCCCCGTCATTGTGCGTTTTCGCAGGGATTGTGCAGGAGCTGTGTGATGGCGGCCCGCTGGATGCAGTAGCGAGGAGCGGCAAGATCGCAAGCACGGTGAGAGGCTGCTGCTGCTGCTGATGATGATGATGTTGATGTTGATGCCAGCATGTCGGCTTGTGACATTGCAGTCTATGCATTACTGCTGCTGCTGCTGATGATGTTGATGGCTAGCATATATGATCTTGTGACGTCGCAGTTTATGCAGTGCTGCTGCTGCTGATGATGATGCAAGTTTGACTGGTCGAGGTGTGCAGCAGAGATAAAGAGCAGGGGGGCGTGTGGTTGCGTGGGGACAGGTAGTAACAGCCACCCTGGGATTGTAGCGCACGGCTGCCTCAGCAGAGCACGCTCCACAATAGCTGCACTCTATGTGATGCGCCAACACACTCGACCAGCTCTCCAGTTATTGCCTGCTTATTGAACTCCTATTCCTCTCTTCTTCTTGGGTTCTTCTCTTGCTAGAAACTCGTGTAATGGATTAATTGATATTCCTCTCCTCTCCTCTTTTGTCGCCGCTGACTGCTGCTGTCACTGTGGCGTTGTCGACCCTGCTGCAGTCAACGTGAACACAATCAAACAGCTTTTCAGTTATCCGACTGTTTATTCCTCTCCGCTCATGTACTGTTGCCGCCGGCTGCTGCTTTGTCTGGTCCGTTGGAAACCTTCAGGAGGCCATGCTATCATGCCTGTTGGATGTGGCACGTGGCTTAGAGTACCTTCACAACAACGGGCTCATGCACGGTGATCTGAAGGCTGGCAACGTGTGCCTAGTCAGCGCTGCTGCTGCTGCTGCTGCTGCGGGTGCGGCGAGCCCTGCGGCGTGCAACGGCAATGCACCAGATGCTGGCAGGGACAGCAACTGCAGCAACGCGCAGGGCTTTGACTACGTCTGCAAGGTGCGCAGCAGCAGGGTGGTTAAGGGGGGAGGATGGTGTTGATCAGGGTTGCGGGAAACATGGTCAACAGCAGTTGCTGCCAGGCGCTGCCGCGGTTGGTGTCTTGGCGGTTGCCAGTGCTTTGTGCATTGTGATCAGATCAGCAATGCGCAGGGCTTTGACTACGTCTGCAA
This sequence comes from Tetradesmus lagerheimii, assembly GCA_902809745.2. NCBI lineage: Eukaryota > Viridiplantae > Chlorophyta > Chlorophyceae > Sphaeropleales > Scenedesmaceae > Tetradesmus > Tetradesmus lagerheimii. Next base: position 51,108 of record CADDIJ020000769.1, read on the forward strand.
GGTGCGCAGCAGCAGGACAAGTATCTGTCGACAGCAGTGACTGCCACACGCTGCCGCGGTTGGTGTCTTGGCGGTTGTGCCAGTGCTCTGTGCATTGTGATCAGATCAGCAACGCGCAGGGCAGGTGATGGACCTTTCTGTGTCTGAGGTCACTGCTGTCTGGGTGTTTGCATGTCTGAATTCAGGTGATGGACTTTTCGCTGTCTAAGGCGCTGGACGCAGGCAGGACGCAGGATGTTTGATTGCATGGGTGCAGGCGTTTTGATTGCACACAGAGGTGAAGAACCTCTCGCTGTCTATGCCTTGTGCAAGGCTTACATGCGGCTGTGTCAATGCTGTCTGCCTGTTTCCCGTCTGATTGCGCAGGCGATGGACTTTTCGTTGTTCAAGGCCACTGCTGTCTGCCTGTTGTGTCTGAATAAGCAGGTACTGGATGCACACAGAAGCACACAGAAGGGGGATGGATGCATGGATGGATGCACACAGAAAAAGGTAATGGATGCACACAGAAGGAGGATGCACTGTGTCTGAGGTCACTGCTGTCTGGGTGTTTGCCTGTCTGCCTTCACAGGTGATGGACTTTTCTCTGTCTAAGGCGCTGGACGCAGGCAAGAGCCATTGCAGCACGCAAAGCCTTGGCACAATCACACATGTGAGCACCACGTCAGCAGAATAAGACTAACAGCAGCAGCAGCAGCACAGCGTCTGCACCCTCACATGCGTGATGTGCATTCATGTGCTACAGCTGCTGCAGCAGCAGCCCCCCACCAGCAGCACAGTCGCAGCAACAGCGAGGCAGCTCTTAGTTGCATTCAGCAGTACAATGGCACGCTCCGGACCAAGCACTCAACTGCAGCATTGCACACAGCTGTTTATGGCATGGTGTGTTCTCTGTCTGAACGGTTGACCGCTGTTCACACAACTGGCTCTGCGATGGTCACATAACGCTCCAATTGTTGTATCTGGCTTTTCGACTGACACATCTGCCTGCCTGCTGCTGCTGCTGCAGATGGCACCTGAGCTGCTGCTGACTGGCAAGCAGTCCAAAGCAGCGGACGTGTACAGTGTGGGCATGCTCAGTGAGTAGCCGCATTGCAACCGCGCATACATTGTGCGGCATGCTCATCACAAAAAGTATTTTGCACGAAACATGCTGCAGCTGCTGCCTCTGTTCTTTCAATCCATGTACAGTGTGGGCATGCTCAGTGAGTAGCCGCATTGCAACCGCGCATACATTGTGCGGCATGCTCATCACAAAAAGTATTTTGCACGAAACATGCTGCAGCTGCTGCCTCTGTTCTTTCAATCCATGTACAGTGTGGGCATGCTCAGTGAGTAGCCGCATTGCAACCGCGCATACATTGTGCGGCATGCTCATTACCAAAAGTATTTTGCACGAAACATACTGCAGCTGCTGCCTCTGTTCTTTCAATCCATGTACAGTGTGGGCATGCTCAGTGAGTGGCCGCTAGCACATACTTTTTTAGCGGCATGTTTAGACACCATCATGTGATGTGTGAAACGCGGGTAGGCGTCTGTCTACAAGCCGTCTTGTCAGCTCGCTGTACGTCTGACAGCCATCTGCGGCATTGACGGTTCAGTTGCGGCTTTGCTGAACAGCTGGCATGAGCATGCGCAAAGAGTGAGGCGTCAGAGATACGTTGATAGAAGAGAAACAGCAGCTGCAAGGTGTTGTAATAGCCGCCGAGCTGTTCAGCAGCTTTTACAACACCTTGCAGCTGCTGTTTCTCTTCTGTCAACGTATCTCTGACGCCTCAATCTTTGCGCGTGCGCATGCCTCTCTCTTCGCTCGTGCCTCACTCTTTACGCATGCTCCTTTTATGCAGTCTGGCAGGTGCTTCATGCTGCCGGCTGTGCTGCACAGCCAGCGACTCAGCTGATAACTTGCAGCTGCTGCTTTCTTGTCTCGACTCATCTCTGATGCCCCTCACTCCTTATGCTTGTGCTCATGACGCCTCACTCCTCTGCTGTGCAGTTTGGGAGGTGCTGCATGCCCCTCACTCTTTGCCCCTCACTCTTTGCTCATCCATCTGTGTTCTTTTGTGCAGTCTGGGAGGTGCTTCATGCCCCTCATTCTTTGCCCCTCACTCTTTGCTCATCCTTCTCTGTTCTTTTGTGCAGTCTGGGAGGTGCTTCATGGCGGCCAGACTCCCTTCAGGTAGTGCAGCCTCTCTTCTCTCAATATATCTCTGACGCCTCATTCTTTGCTCATCCTTCTCTGTTCTTTTGCGCAGTCTGGGAGGTGCTTCATGGCGGCCAGACTCCTTTCAGGGAGTGCAGCCACAGCATGGAGGTGATGCAGCTCGTGCTTGCAAAGCAGCGCCCCAAATGGCAGCCAGGATGCCCCCCGGAGCTAGTCGCACTCGCTGAGCAGTGCTGGGCAGCAGAACCGCTAACGCGGCCCTGCATTAGCACCGTATGTGAGCAGCTGCTGCAGCTGCAGCTGACGTTGCAGCTGCAGCACATTGATATGGCTGGGTGGCCCGCGGGGGCATGGCTGCTGCCGCCCCACACTGCTGCTGCTGCTGCTGGTGCCAGTGCGAGTGCGAGTCCGGCAAATGGTGCTGCAAACGGTGCGGGGAGTGTTGCAGAGCCGCGGCAAGGTAGCAGCAGCAGCATGCGCGGCAGCGGCAGCAGCAGCAGCAGCACACCTGCCGCGAGCTTCTACAACTTAGCAGCAGCAGCAGAGGCGAAGGCAGCAGCAGCAGAGGCAAAGGCAGCAGCAGCAGACAGCAGCAGCAGCAGACCATCATCCGTTCTTGCAGTTAGCACCACTGCTGCTGCTGCTGCTGTCAAGACGAACAGGCGGCCAGTGCGCAAGAGTGTCAGCTTCAGCAATGCATCACCAGCAGTAGCAGGGGGTCTGCATGCCATCCCAGAAGCCGTCACTCCCAAAGCAGTCTTCCAAAGGCCCGCAAGTTCCCTTGATGCTGCAGCAGCAGCAGCGCCGAGTCTGCGGCAGCCGCTGTCAGCAGATGCTGTCCTGCAAAGCCATGGGTCGGCCCAAACCCTAGATCAGGTTTTGCAGGCTGGGCTCAACCCCGCTGGTGGGCAGGCTGTTAGCGCAAATGGCAGCAGCAGGGGGAACATGGTGCGGCGGCATAGTGTTGCGCATGTGGATGTGTCTGGCAACACGTTGCAATGGGAGGTAGGGAATGTCCTGCAAGCGTGCCGCAGCAGCGAGCGTGCTGATGTCAGCTGTGTTGCCGGAGCCAGCACTGGCGCTGACGTCAGCGCGATGCAGGCGTTTGAAAACATGTTAGTAACAGGCCGCAAGGCCGTCGCACGGGGTGTGGATTGCAGTGCGCTCGATCTTGTCGGAAGTCAGGAGGAGGTGCGACAGTCTGGCAGCGCATGGCAGCAGCAGCAGCAGTGGTGGGTGAGTGGCTCGGGTGTGGATGCAGCTTCTGCTGCTGTTAGTACAGGCAATACACTGGGCCCTATGGTGGGGTACTGGGATTGATGTTGCATCCGTGTGAGTTGCTGGGCGCGTGTGTGCTCATGCGTGCGTGTCGGTTGCACACAGGCCGACACAGCTGTGGCTGCTGTGCCAATTTTGTGTGCAGGCATGCGTGCGTGCTGCTGCTGCTTGCTGTGAGATGTATCGGTGTGGAATGTGGTTCTTTGCCAAACCAAGCGGCAGGTTGTTGCGACGCATTGCGCTTGACCGTTGCTTGGTGCGGTTGATATGATGTTCACGCCGCCAAACTTTGAGCGGGTTGACAGTTACGACACAGACATATACACATTCGTCAGCGATGCACCTCAAAGCACACAAATTGATGTCTGTTGTAGGTTAATGGATTGTTGTGCGCGTGTTTGCTGCATGCATGGCAGGCCACATGCATGCAGCGGTGGCAATCTTGCTGTCAGTCTTTGTCATGAGGAACAACTTTTCAGGCATGCATGGACAAGAGGCTTATGTGGTGGTTGCAAACTGCTAGCGCTAGCAGCTGTGTGCTGCATACACTCGGTTGTCAGGATCAAACCTTATCACAAACCTTGGCAAAGCATTGTGGCTACTTTGCTTGTTTTGGCGATGTTGCTGTGAAGCCCAGCTTGCTGTGCACCGCAAGGATCATGGCTGGCGCCAACAAAACGTACAGGAGCAGGTGTCCTGTGCAGCTATATGCCAGACGGGGAGAATGCAGCTAGACCGTTCGTGACAGTCAGCTTGCATCTGCTGCATGCCTTGGGCAGGCAGGCAGGGATACAGCTTTCGCTGTATTGAATGTTGCCAGCTGCGTGGTTGCAAGCATGCCAAGCGTTGCCGCTGCTGGTGCCAGCTGAAGTAGAGGTTATTTTTGCCATGTGTTTAGTGTGTGTTACAGTAAATGTTATGTCGTGATATGTTATTTGCAGGCTCACGCATCTTGCTGCGTGTTGTGGCTGTGTTTGCGTGCACAATGCATCCGCTCGGCTGTGCTTCTGGACAGGTATGGTGATGGTGCTGAAGGTGTGTGTCTGCTTCAGTGTATCACATCTCTCGATGTATGCAGATGCTGAAGGGGGTATCTGCCAACTGGTGCAGCCAGCTTAAGTGCACAGCAGGCTGACTGGTTACCTACAGTCTCCTTCTGGTCAAAGTTTGACCAGCTGCAGACTGCTATCATGAAGTCAACATCGAATTTGCCTAGAAATCCTCAGCAGTTTTGCCGCTACTTTGTTGCCAGGCGTGGTAAATGCCATGTCTCTGATTAGCAAAGCATTTCAAGTGCCGGATTGTGACGCTGCAGTACACAGGCCTACGTTGCACCATTGGGCGCTTGTGTTCCAGCAGTGAGGGGATGTGCCTATATGCAAGTGTTATATTTGCGCTTCCAATTGATATATATTTGCGCCATGGAGTTTCTCTCTGAATCAGCGATGCTATGCAGAGGTTGTTTGTTTGGTGATGTGCAGGGAGGCCTGCCGCTGCAGCCTGTCTTCTGGCTGTCACGCGGTACATGTCCTTGCGATTGTTATATTGCATGATCGCGCGGTTGCGCTGTGTGTGGTGCCTGCTGCGTGTGTTTGGTTTCCGCAGGACTGTGGCTTGCACGGAAACGCTGCTACAGTTGGCGCGCTTGCAAACCGCAGGGAACGCATGCGCCGTTGTGTATGCAGTTGTAGTGCAGTAGTGCAGCTGCAGCAGTGCTCCTTAGGCCCTCCACTGCATGCGTCGTGTGTAGAGTTCCTGTTGTGCACGCCTACAGCGTTCAGAAGGAGCCGACCTATTGTGGCTGGGTGCCTACAGGCAGTACTGTGTGTGCAACACAAGCAGCAACGCATGCAACAGCTAGAAGCATATCGGCCTGTATGTTCTGTTTCGGCTCGGTGGGTACTTCAATCAAAAGTGCAGGGCTACTGCGCCTGTACCGGCTGCAGGCAGAAGCAGAGCCACAGCCACCAGGAGTGCTATTGTGCCAAGGTTGTACTGCTGTTGTACTTCAATCAACAGTGCCGGGCTACGACGCCTGTACCTGCTGCAGGCAGAACAAGGGCCGCAGTCGTGTCGATGTTGTACTGCTGTTGTACTTCTGTTCAGCAGAGCAGCCACCGTGTTGCTGCGGTCTTAGCACTCTGCAGTCTGCATGCTTGCGCCTGGGTGTATATGGACAACTCTCTTGAGAGGCTTGCTTTGTGTTCAGAGTAAGCATTGTTTGGGGAGGTTATGCTACACACTGCAGCAGCATGGCCCTCGAAAGCAGCTAGCTGTGTGTGCCGCCATCCACACTGCAAGCTTCTAGGCATTGCGAATCTAGCTGCATGCGCTGTGAACAGTAGTTGTGTAGGGCGGTTTGAGTTCTTTGTATCACGTAGTAAAAACATTGCTGGTTGGTTACACGGGGTTGTTGAGGGGATCCAAACACTGCTGGTTTGCACAGCACGGATCTGTTGAGGTGTACCTGCACTTCGATGTTTGGGGTTGGAGCCGTTGTATCCGTTCTGTGTCATAGTGCCGTTGTATCTGTTGTGACGTAGTAGTGCACTTTATCATCTGAAACTGCTGTTGGGACACCACACAAACCTTTGGTCACTGTGTTACGTGTTTGACGAAGGTTCCGCTTGCAAGTTTTCAACATGTCATAACATGTACAGCTTTGTACGCACCAAGCGCAAAGCGTGTGTTGTGCAGAGGCTCTGTTGTGGTGCTGAGTTCATTGGTACGCTGGAGCAACCTATCAGCGCTCTCTGTGCCTCTCTTTGCTGGCAGCGTTCATTTGCGCTGTCTGCAGCTGTTGCTTGTCACTAGGCTACAGCGTTTGTGCGTTGCATTGGGTTGCTTCCGTGTTCTGTGCTTCTGTGTTTGTGCGGCTGCAGCTGTGCAGTGTTGCCACGACACTGCTGCTGTGCGTGCTGCTTGTTGATCATGTTCGCTATCCACTGTGCTAGTTTTTGTGACAGATTCTTGTGAATTTCAGGGGGCAGGGCCTCTGTGGATGCATGTGACTGCATGACACACTCGGTGGCACATCGGTGTTTAACTTGATGCGTCACATGCAACATGCTACTTTGTTTGACACTGTTGTTCTTCTTATGCACTGCCTTGTGTTACAGTTGTGGCTGCTGTCTTGTCTCCTACGGGCAAGTGCTTTTGGTGTTGCTTGGTGTTGCTTGGCAAGGTGTGGTTTCTGCTGCACTTTGCTCGAGCCTTGCCTGATGATTCCATTCGTAGATCCGTGGCAGTCACGCCGGTACCTTGTCGCAGCTGCGTTACAACGATCGTGTTACTGTGTTATGACGGGATCGGCAGACAGGCGACGTTGCTTCGTGTGCCTGCTTGTGGTTCAAACCCAGCTGCGCTTGTGTAGACTTGTGGGTCATGCCACAGGTACCATTGCAGCTCTCGATGCAGTCCTATGTGCTGTTACCTGAAAGTGCGAGTGGGTTGCCTGCGCATGCAGCCTGGCGCATGTGGCTGCGATTTGTACCAGGAGAGCTGCAGGCGCCTGCAGTTTACTGGTTGTCTTGCAGCTGTAATGCGCCGCGCCAGAAAGCTCAGTTCACAAGCACGAGGACTTGCTGTGTGCCCAAATTGATTCTGGCCAGAACTTGTATAACACAGTGCTCTGCAATGCTGCAGTCCATTCAGTTGTAGTGGACTTGCGGTTTTGCCGGCATCAGCTGTATCACGGCGTACTGCAATGCACGTTGCAAAAGTTGAGTGTGCATGTTGGTCATTGCATGCAGTTGCACTGGACGATCCAAAATGACGACGGGGCCTTGGCATGACCTGACTGCATCACTGCTGCACCGTGTGTTTCAAAGCCCCTGAGGATGGATCATGGTACAGTGAACGATCTTAAGCGGATCCTGGACTCCAGGTAAAAGCAACATCACACCTTGACATGCGCAGTAAGGGGCCTTGCCGTATAAGGGGCTGCTGCCAAGCTGATGCCAGGCTGTTGGTCATGCACTGCTGTAAATATGCTGCTGGCATGTCCAAGGTTCTGTGTAACTGCTGAGAACTGCTGAAATAACAAGAGAATGATGCGCTGCACCAGAGGCAGTAGTGAAGGGAGCCAAGGGAGGCTAGTGGCTTGAAGGGAGCCACTAGGAAGCCAGTAAGTGAAGGGAGCCACACTACACAAACGGCATGACAACCTCAATTCAAAGCTTGACCAGGAGCGGCCCGCTCAAGAGCTCCTGGTACTCCAAGTGTGTATCAAAGGGTGGATCATGGTGTCGGGTTTGCTCTCTCTGACCAATGAGCTTGTCATTGGCTCCCCAACACGCGAGGTTACCCATGTAACTTCTTACATCTTACTTTCACAGTTCTTTACATCGGAAAGCCTTTCCTAGTAGGCCAGGTATGCACATTGCCCTCAGTTCCGGCCCAACCTTCGAAGGCTTTGCAGCTTAAAACAGAGTCACTTGTGCCTGCCGCAGGCACTCAGTGCACGGTGCCACCACTGACACCACCGCCTAGGCGCAGGCCTGCAGCTGACCTAGGCCATGCTGCCTTTCTAGTTCCAAAGCAATACGCACTCGTAGCACCGCTGACATACTTTCAAGAGCTGGCACTGTGCAGTGACTGCACTTTGAGGCAGCAGCCATGCGCATGGCATGCCATGCAAAGCACTGCTACGCAGCACTTGAACTGCTTTGCCGCTGGCAGTGGCATTGCAGTTGCACTGCTCACTGAGTGTGGGGCACACAGTACTACTGTGTTAGTGCTTACTAGTCACTAGCTGAGCTGCAAAGGCCAGCCAAAAAGGCGCACACAAACCATACATAGAGTTGAGTTCTCAGCACAAGCTTTCTACAGCTACTCTACACAAAAACAGCCGCCCAGAGCTCTGTACACTCTGCGCTACAACACCCTAGGCATGCATTGGTCAGCCATCAACATTCCAGATCAATCAACAGCCATCACACAAGCTCGCGCACTATTCAGTGCGCCGCCGTGGCGCACATCGGACCCCTGCATGCTTTGCAGCTGCAGAACATGCCAAAAAGAAGCATGACATCTTGACAGTTTCCACACATAATGTGTCCGATACTGCACAAAACATTCCAAAAGCTTGAAGCTTGGGTGGATTCATCCATGCCCAGGACGAAGCAAAGGTTGACAACAAAGGCAAAACTGGAGACCAGATTACCACCTGCATTTCAGCAAGGCGGGAAAACATGGCACGGTGTAGCCCTAAAAGCATTTGCTCTCAGACAGCCTGTCCAATTTATCGTAGGGTGTGAATGTGGCGTGACCATTGCACCCTGAAAGCACAACATATATGCTGCACACATACACATGCACTGCATGCGGACAGGCCTTTAACTGAAGGAACATACCACCCAGCCTTGACAAGCACATGCTGCAGACCGCCTGCCACGATATGACTGCCGCAACCAGCGAAACCAGCCAGCTGCTGGCAGTGCCTCATTTTAGCAACGTCATGATTATGATTACTTACTACGTGTCATAACAGTAGTCTTTTCCTATGTACTCCAGTGCACATCAAAGGCCTGACTGACCTCCAGCTGACATATTACCCAGCCTTGACACCAGCCGTGACAAACACATGTTGCAGACGTATGGCTGTTGTAAGGTGTCAAGCCAGCTGCGAAGATTAGCGCCGTCGTGACGAGTACTCCCTACACATCCAAAGGACGCTCTCATGCACTCCAGTGCACATCAAACGCCTGACCAACTTCCAGCTGCAGCCCAGACACCTTCAACACTCCACTCACATCATCAAAATTAACGTCACTTGCCGCAACCTCCGCACCATTTACACGCACCGCTGCCTGCACTGCCCCGCTGCCAACTCCCAAAACGTGCACTGCGCTAACACGCAGCTTCCCTGCTGCATCTCCGCTGTTTGACACAACCCTGCTGCTGATACTGCCTGTGCGGGCATCTGCAGCAGCAACGGCAGTGAACTGAGCCTGCACTGAATTGTCCGAGGTAACCACAGGTGCATCTGCCTCCCCATCCATGAACAGCATCCCACAAGCCACCAGACGATCTGCATTTTGTTCACGCGAGCTCCTGCAGAACTCCTCAGCAGCGTATGGTGCCACAACACCAGCTGCAGCATCTTCTGCTGCTGTGCTACTGGGCAGTGCAACCACTAGTGTCACCGGAGTGTACCGCATGTCACGTGTCACCGGTGTGTACTGCTGAAGTGGTACAATTGTACCACCCCTGTAGTGTACCGGAATATCACCCAGTGGCACCTCCATTTCAACCGCTTGCCCAGCTGCCCCCTCAATGATCATCGGCCTATAGTCCCATGCGCTGTACCACGCTCCTGCTGTGAAATACGGTGTGATCACGTTTGTGTCAGGCTTGACAACGGGACTAACCAGCAGCCCCTCTCCTACCATCCACTGCTCTTCAGCTTTCCTGGCACCTGCATCTGCTGGTGCTGTGAAGAACAGCGGACGCAGCACTGTGCCTCCCCTGCTGTGTGCGATGAAGAGGCTGCTGTACATGTAGGTAAGCAGCTGGTAGCGCAAGCTGTATGCCTTCTTGGCTGCTGCTGCCACTGAAGGCCACCTGCACAGCAGTGACAGAGACAACACACCGTCATAGGGTGAGAACAGTGTGTGGTGTACGGTACACCAGGATGAGAGTAAGAAGTCTGTACGCCTTCTTGGCTGCTGCTGCCACTGAAGGCCACCTGCACAGCAGTGACAGAAACAACACACGATCACATGGTGTTGCAGTTGAGGATGAGGGGTGAAAAGGCAGTCTGTAAGGCGGTTTGCCGGCGGCTGTTCAGTGCGGCAGCTAGGTTACGGCTTAGATCACATGCACTGTGCCTGAGGTTTGCGAGGCTTGCACTGACCTGTAGAACTCGTGGTGGTGTGCCGGGTAGCTTATGCAGCTGTATGCAGCTGTGAGTAGAGCAGTCCACTACTGCTGGGCTGCTACAAGCAGATGCACCGTGTCTGAGGTTTGGCAATGTTTGCACTCTATATTACGCACTGACCTGTAGAACTCGTGGTGGCGTGCCGGGCAGCTTATGCAGCTGTGCAAACAGCTGCCAACTACTGCTGGGCTGCTACAAGCAGATGCACTGTGTCTGAGGTTTGCAGAGTTTGCACTGTGCACAACACACTGACCTATAGAACTCGTGGTGGCGTGCCGGGCAGCTTATGCAGCTGTGCAAACAGCTGCCAACCACTGCTGGGCTGCTACAAGCAGATGCACTGTGTCTGAGGTTTGCAGAGTTTGCACTGTGCACAACACACTGACCTATAGAACTTGTGGTGGCGTGCCGGGCAGCTTATGCAGCTGTGCAAACAGCTGCCAACTACTGCTGGGCTGCTACAAGCATATGCACTGTGTCTGATGTTTGCAGAGTTTGCACTGTGCACAACACACTGACCTATAGAACTTGTGGTGGCGTGCCGGGCAGCTTATGCAGCTGTGCAAACAGCTGCCAACCACTGCTGGGCTGCTACAAGCAGATGCACTGTGTCTGAGGTTTGCAGAGTTTGCACTGTGCACAACACACTGACCTATAGAACTTGTGGTGGCGTGCCGGGCAGCTTATGCAGCTGTGCAAACAGCTGCCATCCACTGCTGGATTGCTACAAGCAGATGCACTGTGTCTGAGGTTTGCAGAGTTTGCACTGTGCACAACACACTGACCTATAGAACTCGTGGCGTGCCGGGCAGCTGTGCACAGCTGTCACAAGAGCTGTCTACTACTGCTTGGCTGCTGCAAGCAAACGCACTGTGTCTGAGCTGTGCAATGTTGCACTGTTATTATTATAGCACATACATAACGCACTGACCTATAGAACTCGTGGTGGCGTGCCGGGTAGCCCATGTGGTTGCGGCTGAAGGTGTAGAACGCGCCAGCCTGGGCCCACCTGCAGCAGCAGGGTGAGGAATGCATACAGCATGTCGGCATGAGTCAAACACATTCTTGACACTGGATCAGATCCCAACACGCTGAGCTGTGAGACAGCAGCGCTGCAGCAGTAGAACGCGCCAGCCTGGGCCCACCTGCAGCAGCAGCAGGTGCGGTGTGCATAACATAATGTTGATCAACAGTGACTAACTTTCAGAGAGAGCGTAGCTACATGTGGGTCCAGTCACCATGTTTGATCAGCCCACCTGCAGCAGCAGGCGCGGTATGCATAATAGTATATCAACAGCATGTTGATTTGAGTCAGAAAGAATTTAATATTATGGATCACATCCTAGCACGCTAAGCTGTGAGCAGCAGCTGCAGCTGTGTACTGCTTGCATTGTTGCCTGCGAGGTGCGTTCACTACTCATTGTTGCCTGCGAGGTGCGTTCACTACTCATTGTTGCCTGTGAGGTGCGTTCACTACTCATTGTTGCCTGTGAGGTGCGTTCACTACTCATTGTTGCCTGTGAGGTGCGTTCACTACTCATTGTTGCCTGCGAGGTGCGTTCACTACTCATTGTTACCTGCGAGGTGCGTTCACTACTCATTGTTGCCTGCGAGGTGCGTTCAATACTCATTGTTGCCTGTGAGGTGCGTTCACTACTCATGCCGCTGCTGCTCCCTGCATGAACAGTGCCAGACATCTCAGTTGAGCACACGCCAACCCTACAGCATTCCGTGCGAGCCTGCGCCCACCTGCAGCAGTATTGACCACTAGTGCCCAAATTTCAAAGACAAAATACTAACATGTGGGTCCAGTGAGCATCATAAATGGTATGAGCGACCCCAGTAAACAACGCTCACCTGTTGCAGAGCTGCTCGTACTCGGCATCATCAGCAGCACAAGATCAGGCACTTGATTGAGCCGACGACTCACTCAATGATGATATAATCATCTATGCAATCGACGCTCACCTGTTGCACAGCTGCTCGTACTCGGCATCAGGCAGCCTGTTCTCACTCGACCATGTGGGTCCAGTCACCATTTCAGGTATGAGCCACCCCAGTGATTATGCAGCCAAGTCTCACCTGTTGCACAGCTGCTCGTACTCAGCATCATCAAACGCCCAAGATCAGGCACTTGAGTCAGCACAACGACTCACAAGAGGGTTACAAAACAATGCGCACCTGTTGCACAGCTGCTCGTACTCTGCATCCGGCAGCCTGTTCTCATTGAGCCAGGGGTCGCCGTACATTTCACTTTCACCTGTCGCACAGCCGCTTGTACTCAGCCCACCCACCCCCTAGTATCAGTACTGACCACTAGTGACGGTTTTTGGATGCAGCGCAGTCACATGTGGGTCCAGTCACCATCTTAGATGGTATGAGGCATGCCATTGTTATGCGATCGAGTCTCACCTGTTGCACAGCTGCTCGTACTTGACAGCATCAGAAGCACACGATCAGGGACTTGATCATCAGGTGCTGCCGGCACAACACCTTCCTATAGTTTGCACGATTGATGCGCACCTGCTGCACAGCTGCTCGTACTGTGCATCCGGCAGCCTGTTCTCGTTGAGCCAGGGGTCGCCGTCCTGCGTGGCGTCAATGAAGCCGCAAATGTCCGCGCCCACCATGGGCATGCCCCAGATGTTGCTGTTGATCACACCTGCAGGAGCAGCAGCAAGGGCAGCAGCAGCAGCAGCAGTGTGATGAAAGGATCAGAAGTTGTGAAATTACTGAAGCCGCAGATGTCCGCGCCCACCATGGGCATGCCCCAGATGTTGCTGTTGATCACGCCTGCAGGAGCAGCAGCAGCAGCAGCAGCGTGATACATCAAAAGGATTAGAAGTTTGATGTTACTGAAGCTGCTGAAGTCCGCGCCAACCATGGGCATGCCCTAGATGTTGCTGTTGACCACACCTGCAGCAGCAGCAGCAGCCGCGTGATACATCAAAAGGATTAGAAGTTTGACGTTACTGAAGGCGCAGATGTCTGCGCCCACCATGGGCATGCCCCAGATGTTGCTGTTGAGCACACCTGCAGGAATCAAGAGTGGCAGAGCATATTAAGCATATTCCTCAGGCAGTGGCGAGGAATTTTAAAACCTCCTGAGACATAAACACAGCCTGCTGCTGTGCAGCCGCATGAAGCTGTCATAGCAGGTGCCCTACCAGCTGCTGTTGTCAGGTTTTTGAATTTCAACTTCAAATAGTTGTTTAGCCACGTGAGCGAGCTTACCTGCAATGCTGTAGAACAGGTTCTCCCAGTTGCCCGCATTATCGCCGGTCCAATGAGCCGTGTAGCGGCCAGCACCCGGGAACGTTGACCTCGACACCAAAAACGGCCTCTTTCCGGTGACCTCCACGGCCGCCTCGTAGTGCGACTTGGCCATCGCGGTGCCGTACAAATTGTGCGCGTCGTACTCGAGCGATCCGTCGGCGTGCTTGGCCGTCGGCGAGATCGCGTTGCTGCTCAAGGGTGCCTCGCGGGGCTGGCCTGGGCCCTTGTAGTTTTGAATGCTGTAGGGAGGGAATGCGAGGCTGTTGCTGGCCTCTGGCTGCTCACATTTCATAACACATGTTGACAGCATCTTGTAGAGCACTGCAGGTATACAAAGGGGCAGCAGCAGCAGCAGCAGCAGCAGCAGCACAGCAGCAGCAGCAGCAGCAGGGCGTCGGGTTGGTATGTCTCTAGCTGCTGCATGACAGGCCATGTGAAGGCTTCACGCACTGCTTGTCCTTCAGCCAATATCATTTGCAGCTGCTGCTTATGCTGCGACACTGTTGAGGAGACAGGGCATTCCCCTTCAGCTGTCCTACAAGCACTGATTTCAACTGCTGCCTGAGCAATGTGCTTGCCAGCCTGCCGTTGGTCTGCAGCTTTAGCTGCACCTTCCCTGCTGCCAATGCTGCTACTGCTGTTGGTGCACCTGCTGTCTGTGCTGCAGCTGCTGCTGCAGCTGTAGCTGCATCTTCCCTGCTGCTGCTTCTGCTGCTGGCTCATGCTCACCGCTGATGTTGCCATCCTTGGGCACCTGCATCTCAAGCCCTGCAGCCACGCATAGCAGCAGCAGCAGCAGCAGCAGAAAGACAGACAGTTGGACTGCTGCACAAACAGCTGCGCATGTCTACTGCTGCTGTGTGTATATGCCCGTCGAACATCTGGCGGCTGGTGGCAGACTAATGCTGGGCGCGGGGGACTGCTGAGTGCATGATGCCTGCTTTTGCTGCTCATCATCACTGAGAGGGCATGTTCATCAGTTGATCCATAGCATCACTGCCATCAGTCCTGCGCCCTACTGGAGCGGGAGGAGTGCATGTGCTGCTGGATGGTGACTGGGCCTTCTGCCCCTGCTGCTGCTTCCACTGCTGCTGCTGCTGCCTGCTATGGGTCTGTGCAATTCTCTTCAGACACTGCCACTCCCGGATGTTCTGAAAGCTACTGCTACTGCCATTGCTGCTGCTGCTGGTATTGCTGCTGCTGCTGCTGCTGCTGTTGCTGCGGCCTTCACATGTCTGTTTCCAAAACTGTGCGGCAAAAGCTGATGCCCTGACATGTCTGTTTCTGCAGCTGTCGCATCACTCACAGTGCATGTTGGAGGCGACTGACACGTCAGGCTTGCAGTTCATGCCGCTGCAGAAGTTGCTGCAGCAGCGACACACATGGGATGGACAGGCAGCAGCGCAGCGGCAGGCAACTGTCAGTTGCAGGGTTTACACCGTTTACACCATGTACAGCATGTACAGCACACCCTGATGTGCAAATGACACCAACGGCAAGCAGAAGGACCCTGTACCGCCATGCATGCGCACCGCATGCCTCACCTTGCTTCGTTCATGTCCAGCCACAGCCCACTTCAGGGCACCTGCTTATGGAAGCGGTCAATCTTGCGCTGCAATGCCGCACTGCAGTTCCTGCCATGTCACACTGTGACAGCACAGGTATACACTAATCTCCAGTGCCGAGGACCATCCATCTTGTCATACCGCCTCACCTTGCTTCATTCATGTCCAGCCACAGGCCGCTCCACGGCACCTGCTTATGGAAGCGTTCAATCTTGCGCTGCAGCCAGGGGCCCACTGCTGCGCTTGACATGTAGTCGGGGAACACAGCAGGACCGGGCCACACCTGTAATCCGGCAAGCAGCCAACAGCAACAGTGTCAAATGGGGCTTGTGCCAAATCAGTCAATCTTGCACTGCAGCCAGGGACCCACTGCTGCTGACGACATGTAGTCAGAGAACCGTTCCCTGTGACACAGCAGGACCGGGCCACACCTGAAAGCAGGGCAGCAGCAACAAACAACAAGGGTGGTGGGGTTTGGCCAGGGACTACTGCTGCTGACGACATGTAGTCAGGCAACACAGCAGGGCCAGGCCACACCTGAAAGCAGGACAGCAGCAAAAAAAGGGTGGTGGGGTTTGGCAAGTGACCACTGCTGCTGATGACATGTAGTCGGGGAACACAGCAGGCCCAGGCCACACCTGAAGGGAGGCAAGCAGCAAACAGCAACAGCAACATGGTTATGGGGTTCAGCCAGGGGCCAACTGCCGCACTGGAGATGTAGTCGCGGAACACGGCAGGGCCAGGCCACACCTGAAAGCAGGCCAGCAGCAAACAGCAACAGTGTCAAGTGGGCATGCCAAATCGGGGTTGTGAGAATCAGCCAGGGGCCTACTGCTGATGACGACATGTAGTCGGGGAACACGGCAGGGCCAGGCCACACCTGAGAGCAAGCCAGCAGCAAACAGCAGCAGCAACAGGGTTGTGAGCTGCAGCCAGGGGCCAACTGCTGCTGATGACATGTAGTCAGGGAACACAGCAGGACCAGGCCACACCTGAAAGCAAGCCAGCAGCAAACATCAGCCGCAGTTTGTTGTGGTAGGGATGTGAGGTGCAGCCAGGGTCCCACTGCTGATGATGACATGTAGTCAGGGAACACAGCAGGGCCAGGCCACACCTGAAAGCAGGCTAGCAGCAAACAGCGACAGCAACAAAGTTGTGAGGTTCAGCCAGGGGCCCACTGCTGCACTGGACATGTAGTCGGGAGACACAGCAGGACCGGGCCACACCTGCGGTGATGCAGGGAGATTAGAGCATGCTGTGTTGGGCAGCAGAGCCAAGCCAGAAAGCCATTGTTGCATTGCTGCTGATGGCATGCAGTCAGGAGGCATGATTGCAGCAAGAACGTGCAAATGGCTGGCACAACATGCCGGCAAACAAGCAACAGCAGGCACACTACCAAAGGCAAGTAATCACAGGTGGCAGGCTAGCTGCCTCATATGCTGCTGCGGTGGCTGCAGCAGCTGCTGCTGCGGCCGCTGCCGCCGCCGGTGCTGCTGCTGCTGCTACTGCTGTGTGCCACACAGAAGTGAAATCCGGCATGTCTGCACTGCTCTATTTCCCTTGCCCAACAACACCGGGCTTGCCTGTCATACCTGAGCCTACACACGCATAAATCACTGGTTCACCCCCCCCTTTGCTCACCTGTCCCACGAATGTTTCCTCGCCAGTGTAATCCTTAATCCAGATGCTGTCCTTGTTACCCTCCTCGTACGCGGAGTAACCATTACTAACAGCCACGCCAGCGTCCAGGATGGGGATCCAATGCTGCCCCTGACTGTTGAGGCCCTCTATGAAGCTGCTCATGGCGTTGACTGGGTACCTGTGCGGGTCGAACTCTGCGTTCCTGAACCTGTTGTGCATGTAGTCAATGTCTGCAGGGCAACAAATGTAAAAATTGTAACATGTTATATGTTGTCGGCAGTTCAGTTTGAGGGAGGGTACCTGTGAGGGTCAACCTCTGCATTCCTCAACCTTTTGTGCCTGTAGTCAATGTCTGCAGGGCAATAGTCATACACATTGTTGGCGGTTCAGTTTTACACAGGGTGTGGGGAGGGAGGGGAGGGGCAAACTCTGTGTTCCTGACCCTTGAACGCATGTCACTAATGTCTGCAGGGCACATGAGACAGGCACCAAGCCGTCAGCACCGATTTACGTTTGTCTCACTTCACCAGATGGTCTCCAGGGGCAGTCTAGCAGGGCTTCGGCCACACGTTCACAGTACAGCTTTTACAACGTGTTGACCCGGTCTGAGATGCTCACACTGACATGAATCGTGCTGTGCTTTGTCTCACCTGACCAGATGGTCTCCAGGGGCAGTCCAGCAGCGCTGTAGTTCGCCACAAGTTCAAAGTTTACCTTCAACAACGTGTTGACCCGGTATGAAATGCAGACAATGACGAAATCCGCACTGTCTTTTAGTCTCACCTGACCAAATCGTCTCCAGGGGCAGTCCAGCAGCGCTGTAGTTGGCCACCACCTCCTGGATGTACTCAAGGTTGGGATAGCCCCTGGGAGAAATATAGACAGCAGCAGCAGCAGCAGGAGGAGGCACAAACGTCAGTTGACTTTTGAGATCTACCACCTCCTGGATGTACTCCACGTTGGGGTGATCCCTGGGGCAGATGGCACAGCAGCAGCAGCAGCAGGAGGTACACACGTCAGTTGACTGTGATATCTACCACCATTTGGATGCACCGTTCATGTGATACACCTGTAACGACGTCAGCTGGTGATCTCAGACATTGATGCCAATGCTGTGTCTGCTGCTGACGACATGCTCCGGTGGCGTCGCAGTGACCACCACGGAGACAGTCGTGTCAAATATCATAGGAAATCATGCCACAGCTGCTCAACCTTCCCCCCACAGCAACAGCCAGCTCAAACCGCATGCAACAACCGCCAGAATGTCACGCACCACTTGCTCTGGTGCAGGCCCAGTGACCAGTATGGCGGCAGTGCAGGCCTGCCAATGACTTCGTGGTACTGCCGCACCACTTCCTCAGGGGTGGGTCCAGTGAAGAAGTACAGGTCGACAAGACCACCAATCACCCTGCACAATGAAGTGGGATTGGCAGCAGCAGCAGCAGCAGCATAGTCAGGTTTACGGGGTTGCCGCACCACTTCCTCTGGGGTGGGGCCAGTGAAGAAGTAAAGGTCAACAAGACCACCAATCACCCTGCAGCAGCAGAAGCAGCAGCAGCAGCAATGACACTGCCTTTCTGCTCATTTTCTGAGGCACAGGTGGAGATCAGGTCAACGAGAGCACCGATCACCCTGCAGCAGCAGCAGCAACGGTGCCGCGTGCTCTTCCACGGCACTGGCAGTGTCATGATTCTGCTGCCTTTGATACGTGGGCGGCTGACAGCCCATTGCAGCTGCTGAGCACAGCCTTCTCGCAGCTGCTGAGCAGCCTGCACCATGGCCTGCAATTGGGTTTAGCTCCCCATTCATAACTTATGGTCTGCCAGATTGCCACACTGCCACACTGCCTGACTGCCAGTGGGAGTCGAGTAAGGTTGATTAACAATTGTGCCAACGCGCTGCAACCCCATCTGCACCAAACAGCACACAGTTAGGCTCTGCTTGTCAGGAGATCATACCCTGCACACTAGCCAGTGCATCTAGATGATGATCTGCTGCTCACTTGTATGTCAGTGCTGTCTCATTTGCCGCCACGTCCATTCCGTTGCTGTTGAGCAGCAGCACTCCGTGCGAGCTTCCGTCCTTGTTCGTCTGGATGTAAACTGGATGACTGCCGTACAGGTTCGCGTACTCGTTCGCGCAGCTGATATCTCGCGCCCAAAGCGCGAGCGTGCGTCCGTCGCGCGGCATCATGAGGCCGTTAGGGTTTGTGAATTCTCCGATGCCGTACACGTCGGCATCTGCTGGCAGTGCTGTGGTGAGCTCAATGTACTGATCCTTGAACAGAAACCTGAAACAGCAGCGGCAGCAGCAGCAGCACTCCGCCTTGGCCTCAGTGACAGAGTGACAGAGCAAATGACAGATTGCCAAGTGGCCTCAGTGACAGACTGCAAACAGGGGCCCAGCAAGCAGGGGCACATTTGAAAACACTTGAGCAGCCAGCAGCAAGAGCAAGGCCCCCCGCTTGTGGCCTGCTGTAACAAAAATGGCGCTGCGGCAATCCACCGGCCTCAGTGACAGATTTGCCAGTAGGCTGCCAGTAGGGTAAGGACCTAAACCCAGCCAGCAACAAGACCAGCGCCGCCCGCCCCCCGCCCCCGCCTCACCTGTGGCCTGTGGTGTCAAAGATGGCGCTGCCGTCAGCCTTCCGTATGACGTGCAGCGCAAAAGGCTGGCCCTCAGCAAGGTCCAGCACATCGTAGCTGAGCTGACTGCTGCTCAGACCCTCCTGAGCCCCCGGCCTGCAAAGTAACAAGTGACAGGTTGGAGTTGGTGCACACTGTCGGGCGCAGCAGGAAGCCATTGGTTCTCAAGTATGAGCTTGCAAGCAAGACACACCGTAGCTGAGCTGATTGCTGCTCAGGCCCTCTTGAGCCCCCGGCCTGCAAGCAACACGTCAGGTGTAGTGCACATTGTCGGACACAAAGTGCTTGATTCTGAAGCATGGTTTTGCATAGTCCAGCATATTGTAGCTGAGCTGGCTACTGCTCAAGCCTGGCTGCCGCAAGCAACAACTCAGATGTGGTGCACATTTTTGGACACGAAATGCTTGAGTTTGAGCATTGGTTTTGCAGTCCAGCACATCGTAGCTGAGCTGGCTGCTGCTCAGGCCCTCCTGAGCCCCTGGCCTGCAAAGTAACAAAGGTTGCATGCGTATAATTTATTCTTGAAGCATGGTTCTCAAGTAAGGCCTGGAGATAAAGAGGGCGCGAGTGCTGGAAGCATGCAGCAGCGCTCAGGGATTCTGCATCGTGCTGCGACATCCTACAGGCCGTTGCTGTTGCTGCTGCTGCTGCTGCTGCTGCTGCTGCTGCTGCTGCTGCTGCTGCATTTTGGCACGAAATCCCCATCCCGCTGCACAAAACAAGCTCTTACAACAGCTGCATTATTCTATCTGTTCATGCACAGCCTGCCGCCAGGTGGCTTCACTGCTTACCTCGGCACCATGCTTTCAGGCACCTCCCATCGCTGCTGCCCTACAGGTGCCACCCTGACGCGCAGCCTGTGTGCTGTCTCTGGTGTCACCTCAACCGACAGCTGCCTAAAGCTCGAGCCGTATTCCTGCAAGGCATCGCTGCTGAGACTGACTTGTGTTGTGTAGGCCAAGCCACCTGCAGCAGATTCACAGCAGTCAACCACCAAGTTAGTTGATGAGGGTGTCAAAGCGATTGCAGCTGCTGACGGATGTTCGCGAGCTTAGATAGCTTGAGTAATTGTAGATCGATGAGTTTCAGCTCACCTGCGATCGATTGGCTGTGATCTACTGTGTAGCTGCTCCATTGGACGGCGTCTGCTGCTACACCTGCAGCAGCACGATTGCGCCATAGCAGCGCATCAAATTTCGTTGATGGTAGCTTGGAGTCTTTTGAACAGCCGCAGACAGCGATCAGAGCACTGTCGGCGTGGTCATCCATGCTCCCGCCCACCTGCCACAGCCGTGGCACAGAACGCCAGTAGCAATAAGCATTTCGAAGCTCGACTCATCAAACAGAGTTCAGTCGATCTATCTACGTATTGAGTTAAAGTTTTGCCTCCTTGCAAAAGTCGACCAGGCACACCAAGGAGCACTTTGATACGTTGCTCTTTTCAACAATGATAAGAGCGTGCTGCAAACGTATGAAGGGGATGTGGGCGCTCTTGGTGTATGTGTAAGATATGTCAGGCAGGTGGACGGCCAGCAGCCACCGTTTAGTTGCAGACAAGTCCGTGAGACAACAAAAGCTGGTGAAATGAACAACACCAAAGTTGCTCGTCTAATGCGGCTTGAGCTGGGCAGATCGGCATCCACGTCGATGCCTTTTGTAGCTGGCCTGAATGCTCGTCTGACAGACCCCGCCCACTCAGCACACGTCGGTCTGTCACTATGTCGCTATGGCACTAATTGTTCTAGGGCAGGCATGCTTGCATAATATCGGTGAATATAGCCAACGCACAGCACAGCGCGACAATCATAGAGTTCCCGCGTAAACGCCACAAGCCCGGCTCCCGCTGCTTTACAGCACCGCGTAGCAAGGGCTGCAACGTGCTGCAGTGAAATTAGTTTCAGGTGTTCAATTCAAGTGCGCGTTAACATAGGGGTGGCCAGCGTTTGCCGGCTGCAGGAGTCATGCACGTCCGAGTGTTTCCCTGCCAGCTCCAGCATACGCTGAAGCACACATTCGCCACAGCATCAGCAATTACGATCGCTTCGAATCCCCGGACGTGCATCGACACTCATGCACAGTTCAAGCTGCAGTGCAGCGCGTTCTCAGCGCCAAAGCAGCAGCAAGATACAGAAGCAAACGCCCTTCCCTATGCTCATAGCACTGGAGTCATGCTCGAGATTCAAAGCACTCAGGAGCACCAGCAAGCATCCAGCTACAGCAGAGCATGGGAGCTTCTGTTCACGACTGATCAGTGCTGCTGCTGTAGGCAGGCAAGCCCCAGTGCTCAGGCACGAACTGCTCCAAGCTACTCAGCACAGCAGCTGCCCCCAGACCCTCAATATGGCTCTTATCTAGGTTTGCATCCGGCACCAACACAACGTTCATGCCAGCAGCCACGCCAGCCTGCACGCCAGTTGGTGCATCTTCAAAGACGAGGCAGTGGGCAGGACTGGCTGGCTGCTGCGCAAAGCCTTCTGCTGCTTGCAGGAAGATCTGCGGATCTGGCTTGCCCTGCAGGAAGCAGCAGCAGCAGCAGCAGCAGCAGCAGCAGCAATAAGCAGGTATGTTGCCATGCAGTTCACTGCACTCTATGAGGCCACTACGAGCAAAAGGTCCGCAGCTTGCAGCAGCACCAAAGCAGACAAGGCATGCAGTGGCACCCTACCCTACCCCTGCAAGCAAGGCCGCGCATGCAAGCAAGGTTGCGCATCGTGCATGATGCAAGCAAGGCTGCCTTGACCCACTGTATTGTGCCGCTGAGTGTTCATGTTGAACAAGTAGGGCTTGTACACAGGTAGCATTGAATTGTTACATGAGAAGCTGTGAAAACTCTGTAGCACTCTAGCAGGAAAAGACATGCAGTGACACCCAACCCCTGCATGCAAGCTGTAAACCAGTCGTCGCAGCATGCCACCGTCACAACACGCGTTGTGTGTTGTTTGACGCCTTCTTGATGTGTTCTATAAGTGCTGCTGAGGCTTCGGTTCATCCGAAGCCTGAGCGCCACTTGTGATACATTATGAAGGCGCCAAACAACAGACATGTCGCGTGTTGTGATGATGACATGCTGCAATGACCGCTTCACAGCTTCTCACGTTACACCGCAACAGCACAGAAGTAACTTCAATTGGATGGCAAGCACAAGGAGCATACACATCCATTGCCTGTGTGCGCAGCCTTGCAGGAAGTCGGGTGACTCTGCTTGCTTGCTTGCCTGCTGGGTTAGAGTGCTGCTGCTTTCACACACATTCCTTGACTCCATGCATACACTGCTGCGCGCCATGTCAACATGTTGATTGCTGCTGCCTGTAACATGCAGTCAAACCTTTGGTCAAACAGGTCAAACAGTTTACCGTGATGTTGACCCACCTTTGCGACCTGGTCCTCCGTTATGATGTGGTCAAACAGGTCAAACAGTTGACCGTGATGTTGACCCACCTTTGCGACCTGGTCCTCCGTTATGATGTGGTCAAACAGGTCAAACAGTTGACCGTGCTGTTGACCCACCTTTGCGACCTGGTCCCCCGTTATGATGCGGTCAAACAGGTCAAACAGTTGACCGTGCTGTTGACCCACCTTTGCGACCTGGTCCCCCGTTATGATGCGGTCAAACAGGTCAAACAGTTGACCATGCTGTTGACCCACCTTTGTGACCTGGTCCCCCGTTATGATGTGGTCAAACAGGTCAAACAGTTGACTGTGCTGCTGCGTCTTTACGTCAAAATGACGCCTGTGTGATGATGTGGCAACTGCAATGGGCACCTTGTGCGCATGAAGGTGCTTGATCAACCGCTCAACACCTGCAGGCAGTAAAACACACAATACGCCAGAACACGTTTACAAATTTGGAATGCACCGGCTTCTTATGGGTGCTGCTGCCTGCTTGCGTCAGCTAGCTGCTGCTTCTGTTCTGGCTGAAACATCCAACAGTGTCTCCTGCATTGCCGCATCAGCTGCAACGCCAAAAGCACGTGCTCACCAGGCATGAGTGGGCTGCTGGGGAAAAGCCTGTCTAGACATGCCCCCCACTACTGCTACTGCTGCCATTGCCGCTGCTAAGCGGTTCGAAAAACGCCAAAGACGCGTGCTCACCAGGCATGAGTGGGCTGCAAGGAAAGAGCCTGTCCAGGATTTCCTCACGCTGCTGCAGGAACTGCTGCGGTGTGAGCTGGCCATGCAGCTGCAGGTCGTCTATCAGCACCTGCAGCGCAGAAAAAACAGTGGGATGCTGTGAGCTACATATGCAGCTGCAAGGGATCAATCAGACTGCTGCGGTGTGAGCTGGCCATGCAGCTGCAGGTCGTCAATCAGCACCTGGGCAGCGTCCAGTGCTTTCTTGCCCATCATCTTTGCCTTCAGGTCCCAAGTGAAATCCTGCAGCACAGCAACCAGCAACCAGAAAACCGAAGATAAGATGTATACCAATAGTATGTGCTTGATATCCTGCTGATGTGCTGCTGCCTTTGTTGCAGCTCAGCAGTGTGGCGGGCTGTGTGATGTTGAAGTTGTTGAGAGCTGTTTTGAGAGCCTATGACTTGACTCGTTACTGCAGGACGGCCTACGGTTGTGCTCAGTACTCAGTGTTCTAGTACATGCCTGGGCTGCCCTCCGCATGCATGCACACCATCTGTACATTTCTGTCATTGTTAATTTGATTTTCAAACATGTTAACAATCAACCCCTCTGCATGAGCACCTGCAGACGCAGCTGTCTTGCCCAGCCCTGCCAGTATCTCCTGCTGTTTGCAAAGCATGTTTGTTGTTTGACAGGCTACAGCTGCTAGTGGAGTGCAGTTCAGTTGTTGGTTCTGCATTGGTGTAATAACATTCAGAAAGCCAGTCAAACGACAGGCTTGCGCTTCAAACTGCTGCTGCCTACCTTGCCCAGTCCTGCCAGGATCTCCTGCTGTGCGATGGTGTAGAAGGTCTCTGTGTCCAGCAGCAGACCATCCTGCAAACCAACAACCCTAAAAATAACCCAACTACACAACGTTGAAAAACGTGGTTGAGCAGTTTGACTGTTGCTGTCAAGCCACCATGTAAAGCAGCATAGCTGGCTGTGCGCTGTTGAGTTCCGTTGCTGGCCCTCACCATATGAAGACAGTGGCAAGGCATTTTCACCGTTACTGTGGGACAGCATGCACCTAAGGCAGCATGCCTGCTGCCTGCAGCCTGAGCGCTGTTGAGTTTGAGTGTGCAGGCTGACACCATTGCGCATGGAAACTGTGCTGGCCCTCACCATGTCAAAGATGACGTGAGTAACCTGCTTGATCGTCATGTCTCGCGAGCTGACACGAAGCTCCGTTCGAATGGCTCGCGTGGTGTGCTGCTTCTGCAACTGGCCAGGCCTGGTGCTGCTGCTGCCTCTGCTGCTGCTGTTGCTTCTGACACGGAGCATATAACTGGAAGCAGTAAGACCTATCAAGCTACGAGTAACAAAGAACGCCGAAGCGCACGCTGTTTGCTGTCTTTTGCACGCCAGGAGTAACCATGTCTAACTAGGGCTCAGCTGCGAAGCCCAGCAGCAACACAGATGCTATCGTCGAGCTTCGACTGGCCAACAGTATTAGTCTTTCTAAGCTTTAATGGGAGAACGACGTCATCTGCCCATCAAGCGACGCTGCAGCGGCAACAGCAGTGGCAGTAGCAGCAGCAGCAGCAGTAATGGCAGCACCACGCCTGAACTCTACTACTTCGCGCACGTGCAACTGCATGTGCCACTCGTAAGCACTCAACATATGTCGACGAACTCGCTCAAAACACAGGTGGCGTGAGAAACAGTACCCAGCACCACAGCCTGGCAGAAAATGCAGCAGCAGCAGCAGCAGCAGCAGCAGGAGCCCAAGCTGATTGTCCTGCTGGCAGGCACGGCAGCAGCAGGCAGCAATGCAGCAGCAGCAGCATCAGGAGCAGCTTGGCTGCAGCTGTCACCTGACTCAATGCACCAGCACAGGCTGCATAGCCAGCAGATGTGCCTGGTGAGGATTCAGGTTTCAGGCTGGCTGGGAAACATCCTGCTGCGCATAAGGAATGTCACAAATCTTGCAACCGGACTGCGACGACAGCTATCATAGCCAGCAGCAGCAGTTGGTTTGAGGTGGTGTGCTCCTACATTGTGCTGTTACATTTGAGCAGCCGGATTCTGTCAAACATCCCCTTGCATGCTCTGCCATAGAGCGCAGCCGTGCAGTTTCAGCAGTGCTGCGACGGCTGTTCGTGTGCTGTATGCACCAACACAGGGATATAGTGCTGATGCATATCTCCTGCCCCACCTCTGTACTTCTGCTGCACTTCTAGGTGGGCTTATGCTCTGCTGAGCCAGCGGCAGCAGCAGCAGCTGCCGGCACTCCCACAGCAGTAGGAGCAGCAGCAGCAGCAGCGGGTGGCAGCCCGTCCCCTGCATCCTTTGCGGGCCTAAGCCCTAGCAGATTTGGCCCTGCTCAAACCCTAGCCCTGAACCCTGGCGATGTTCAACTCGTCGACCTGGCACAACGAGCCGGCATTCCCTGCAGCAGCAGCAGCAGCAGTGATGGCCCATCCCACCAGCAGCAGCAGCAGCTGCCGGGGCAGTTGTTACTTCCGGTTGTTATTTGGCCATGTGCCAGGCTGGCGCGGGGTTCTGCGCTGTTAAGCCCTGGGGCCTGGGACAGTCTGACTCAACCGCCAAGTGGCAGTTACCTGGCACTGTATGAGCAGCAGCCTGCAGCTGCAGCAGCAGCAGCAGCAGGTGAGATAACATGTTATGTCATTTTCAGTGTCCTTTGCAGGATTGTAGCAGCATGCAGTTGCATTGCGCAGCTTGCAGTGAGGACGTTGGCGCGATGAAGACACTTGCTGTCTGTGCACAGCCTATCTGTTGCCTAGGATACTCTGCAAAAGACTGAAATGCAGTGCTCATGGTGTGCTGTTCATCTGCTGCTGCTGCCATCAACTATTGGTAACCCCTTGCAGCGTCTGCATGCATCAACTCAGGGGTGGCATTGCCCAACAACTTTCCAAGCCTGTGTGCACCAAAGCAGTGTCCCTCATACACTGTCTTGCGGGTGGCATTCCTTCTGCGAGCACTTGCGCTAGCGTAATGCAATGCTGATGTGTCTGCGTGTTTCCCTGCAGCGCTCTTCATACGTCAACCTGCAGTTGGCGTTGCACAACAATCTGAGCTAGCATAATGCAATGCTGATGTGATATGTCTGCGGACTTTCCTGCAGATCTTCCTGCAGCAGCAGCAGCAGCCAACTTGCTGCTACAACTCAGCACAGATATCAGCGGCCTGCCGCTAACCCCGCAGCACATAACACCGCTTAACCCCACAGCCGCTCGTCCCAGCTCAGCAGGGTTTAGCACACCTAGTAAAACCCCAACTTCAAACAGCAGGACAGCTGCGCCTGCCTCTTCTGGCAAGAAATCCAGTAAGAAGAGCAGCTCAAGCAAATCGCAGCAGCAGCAGCAGGATGGCAGCAGCAGCAGCAGTGGTGCCAAACACGCTGACGTGGCAGCACAGTGGCAGTTGAGGCTGCTGCAGGGGGGCGTTGACTGGTCAAACGTAAAGCACAGGCAGCTGCTGCAGCAGCTAGCACACCAGCAGCTCATGGGCAGAATGTTGCTGCCAGGTATGGCGTTTGGGACTCTGTCTTCATATGCGCGTGTTGAGATCGTCTTTGTCTGGGATGGGATTCTGTCTGCTCATACACGGATTTTTCAACAATTTCTTGCTAGCTGCACAGACATCAGTCGCTGTTTTGCCGCTAGCCTGATGCCATATGTGCCTGCTGTCTCTTGACGCTGATGCGTTGACAGGCTAGCATCATAAGGCTTGTTCAGGAAGCCTCTAGCTAGCCACACAAGCAAGCAGTGCATTATTTGCGGCTATCCAGATGCCTTATTCGGCATGCGGGCTCTTGAAGCTGATTTGCTCACAAGCTACAGCCACGTGCACATGTGGCGTTGAACTCATCATGCTGTACATCGACCGCTGCATTCCTTGATCTGCCGCTGCCGCTGCTGCTGCCGCCGCTGCTGCTGCTGCTGCTGCCGCTGCTGCTGCTGCTGCCGCTGCTGCTGCTGCCGCTGCTGCTGCTGCTGCTGCAGGCAACCTCACATACCTGCCAGTGCTGGGCCTGCAGCTGCTGTTCCAGCTGCACCCCTTTGCCGCAGACCAGCAGCAGCAGCAGCAGCAGGTCACACGGCAGCAGCCGCTGCTGGTTTCTGCTGCTACCAAAGTCCAGCTGCTCATGCCAGGAGAAGATGCCGCTGCTGCTGCTGCTGCTGACGTCAGCAATGCGTCAGCTGGTGGCAGTGCAGCTAGCCAGGCAGCTACAGCAGCAGTAGCAGCAGCAGCAGGCCTCAGCAGTGCAGGCGCAGCAGCAGCAGCAGCAGCAGCAGCGCAGCAGAAGGACCTGGCTGCTTGCATTGCTGCTGCTAAGGCAGCTGCACAGGAGGCCGTAACTGGGAGCTCCCAAGGGGCTGCTGTTGAAGCGGCAGAGAGGGCTGTGAGAACAGGTATGACACTGCTAGGACTTGCACTGTGTAGCGATGTGCTGAGTGAGCTGCGGTGTGCTGAGTCACGTGCCGTGTGCTGAGTCAGCTGCAGTTGAGGCGGCAGAGAGGGCCGTGAGAGCAGGTGCGGCACTGTCGAGTTTGGGCGTGCTGAGTCAGCTGAGGTGCGCTGAATCAGGTGCGGTACTGCTAGGGCTTGATGACACTGTTGTGCTGCGATGTGCTGAGTCAGCACTGTTGTGCTGAGTGAGCTGCGGTGTGCTCAGTCAGCTGCCAGAGAGGGCTGTGAGAGCAGGTGCGTCATTAGGGCAAGGAATATGCCGTGACGCGGCTGTTCTTGATCAAGTACTTCATTAGGGCAAGGGGTGGTATGCCAGAGAGCTGCTGTTGATGTAGCAGAGAGGGCTGTGGGGGCAGGTGCACTCTACTGTGTCTGTACGCTGCTACATGTTGATGCATCTGTGTGCACACACATAGCCTGCCGGATGCTGCCGATGGTGCCACTGAATGTGGCTGCACCTGTATGAATGCAGTATGCCTCCGTTGCTTCTCTGTGCTGCAGATGGTAGGAGGTGTGAAGGCGCATGAGGTTTTCCTCATCGCCACACACGAGGTGTCAAGTGTCAACACACCACGCGTAGCTCATTCATTCATTCATCCATTCTGTGCTGCAGGTGCTGCTGCTTGTGCTGCTGGCAGTGGGTCTTCCCGGCTGGTAGGCATTGCTGCCTACAGCGCTGCACTGAATTAAATTGCTCCTGTATGCCTCTTATTTTGGAGACCACTGCTTTTTGGTGTTTTGGGAGCGGCGTTCCCCCTTGTGTTTGGTTGCTCTTGCTGAGAAAGGCGGTTGATGAATGAATGTATGCCTCTGCTGCTGCTGCTTTTTGGTGCTGCAGGTGCTGCTGCTGTTGCTGCAGGCAGTGGGTACAGCTGGCTGGGCGGCATTGCCGCCTACAGCGCTGCACTGAAGGAGATGGTGCTGCTGCATGCCTCTTTTTTGAAACTCATTTGTTTTTGGTGGTTTGGGAGTGGCTTTCCCCTTGTGTTTGGTTGCTCTTTGCTAGAAAAGCGGTAAATGATTGCACTGCTTTTCTGTGCTGCAGGTGCTGCTGCTTGTGCTGCGGGCAGTGGCTACAGCCAGCTGGGCGGCATTGCCGCATACAGCGCTGCATTGAAGGAGCTGGTGCTGCTGTCACTGCTTTTCTGTGCTGCAGGTGCTGCTGCTTGTGCTATGGTACGAGGTGTGGAGGCGCATGAGGTTCTCCCCATCGTCACACACGCTGCGTTTCTGTGCTGCAGGTGCTGCTGCTTGTGCTGCGGGCAGTGGATACAGCCGACTTGGGGGCATTGCTGCCCACAGCGCTGCACTGAAGGAGCTGGTGCTGCTGCCGTTGCAGCTGCCAGAGCTCTTTGCAAAGTGAGCGCAGAGGGTTTTGCAAGAGCCACACACGCAGCTCTTGTCATCTTGTGCATAGTTAGTCATTCAGTGTGGCATATTGCATAGCCTGCGGCAGCCAAAGGCGCCAACAGCAGAGCTATCTGTCGTCAGGTGTCCACCAATTGACGCAATGCACATGCAGCTCTTGTCAAGTTCTGCATCTTTGGATGCACATACTCCACTGAAGGAGCTGGTGCTGCTGCCGCTGCAGCTGCCAGAGCTCTTTGCAAAGTAAGCAGGAAGAGGCTTTAGCCGCAAGAGGGTTTCGCCGCAGCTCTTGGCATGTTACTGCATCTGCAAACCTACGCGTAGTTTGCGGCAGCCAAAGGCACCAACAGCAGGGCTGTCTGTTGTCATGTGTTATTGCAAAGTGAGCAGGGAGACGCCCGCAAGAGGGTTTTGACGCAGCTCTTGTCATGCTGCTGCATCTGCAAACCTACACGTGGCCAGCGGCAGCCAAAGGCACCGACAGCAGAGCTATCTGTTGTCATGTGTTTAACACCAATCAATGCAACCGCCTGTGCGTGTGCATGCAAGCAGCTCAATCAAGAGCAACTCCTGTTGCTGGCTGCAGGTACAAGCTGCGGACCCCAAAGGGCCTGCTGCTGCACTACTGCTTACATATCCAGCTGTATCTGTACACCCCTGTTGTAGGCTGGCTCTTATCTTTCTCACAACTGCTGCTGGCTGCAGGTACAAGCTGCGGACCCCAAAGGGCCTGCTGCTGCACTACTGCTATACACTTATCATGTTGTCTCTCACGTTTACAAAACTGTTTCTGGCTGCAGGTACAAGCTGCGTCCCTTGAAGGGCCTGCTGCTGCAATACTGCTGAATACATACCCGCTATATCAGTGCACCCCTAGTACTCACCTCTACAAACCTGCTGCCGGCCGCAGGTACAAGCTGCGGCCCCCGAAGGGCCTGCTGCTGCACTGCTGCTATACACTTATCATGTTGTCTCTCACTTCTACAAAACTGCTGCTGTCAAATGCAGGTACAGGCTGCGTCCCCCCAAGGGCCTGCTGCTGCACGGCCAGCCAGGAAGTGGCAAGACAGCACTGGCATGCGCTGCTGCTGTTGAAGCGGGTGCAACGCTGCTGGTGGTCAACGGGCCTGACATACTCACAGAGTTCTACGGTGAGTCTCGCGTACTGAACAGAACACAAATGTGCAGCAACCACATCAGGGTTTTGCACAGAGGACCTGAGTGAGGCAGTGGCCAGTGCGCACTGCGCTGCAAGTTCTGCAGAATAATTCACCCCACCCTGAAACCTTTTCCCCATTTTTCCATTGTGTTGATGTTGCTTTGGGGTGCTTGAAGCAGCTGTGCTGGTGTGTGGCAGGTGGTGCAGCAGCGCGTCCAAAACATGCGTGCGTGGCTGTGCAGGCGTGACCTGAGTGAGGCAGTGGCCGGTACGCACCGCGCTGTAAGTTCTGCAGAATAATTCGCCCCACCCTGAAACCTTTTCCCCATTTTTCCATTGTGTTGATGTTGCTTTGGGGTGCTTGAAGCAGCTGTGCTGGTGTGTGGCAGGTGGTGCAGCAGCGCGTCCAAAACATGCGTGCGTGGCTGTGCAGGCGTGACCTGAGTGAGGCAGTGGCCGGTACGCACCGCGCTGTAAGTTCTGCAGAATAATTCGCCCCACCCTGAAACCTTTTCCCCATTTTTCCATTGTGTTGATGTTGCTTTGGGGTGCTTGAAGCAGCTGTGCTGGTGTGTGGCAGGTGGTGCAGCAGCGCGTCCAAAACATGCGTGCGTGGCTGTGCAGGCGTGACCTGAGTGAGGCAGTGGCCGGTACGCACCGCGCTGTAAGTTCTGCAGAATAATTCGCCCCACCCTGAAACCTTTTCCCCATTTTTCCATTGTGTTGATGTTGCTTTGGGGTGCTTGAAGCAGCTGTGCTGGTGTGTGGCAGGTGGTGCAGCAGCGCATCAAAAACATGCGTGCGTGGCTGTGCAGGCGTGACCTGAGTGAGGCAGTGGCCAGTGCGCACTGCGCTGTAAGTTCTGCAGAATAATTCACCCCACCCTGAAACCTTTTCCCCATGTGTTCTATGTGTTGATGTTGCTCTGGAGTGCTTGAAGCAGCTGTGACGTGACGATGAGCAAACCTCATGCACTTGCAAACTTTCTAGTATACCAGTGTTTGTCGTTGCATTGCAGGCGAGAGCGAAGCCGGCCTGACAGGCATCTTTGCTGCAGCAGCAGCCCTGTCACCCTCCATCGTTTTCATAGACGAACTCGACGCAATCGCTCCATCAAGGGAATCTCAGGGCCATGGGGGGGCCAGCGCACACAGCGCAGCAGCAGGTGGCGGCAGCGGCGGCAGTGCAACCGGCGAGGCAGCAGCACGCGTACTGACGCAGCTGCTCACCCTGATAGACGGCCTAGGCAGCGGTAGCAGCAGCAGCAGCAGAAGTGAGGCAGTCGCAGCTGGTGTGGGCGTAGCTGGCAGCAGCAGCAGCAGCAGCAGCGGTGGTGCTCGTGTGGTGGTGATTGCTGCTACCAACCGGCCACAGGTGCTGGACCCTGCTCTCAGGAGACCTGGCAGGTGAGAGGGCAACAGATATTGTTATCTGTTATGTTATTGTTATTTATCAGGCTGTGTTGTGAGGGGTGCCACCGGCTGAATGCTGTTGAGGGGGTTCTGGAGGGTGAATTGCACAGACAGATTGCAGTTAGGGGCGCGACTCTTGGGCCCATCGATACACCAGCCGTCAAGGTGTAATGCCAGACTGTCGCGCCTTGCTGCTCTGCTGGTACTGCATACTCACCCCTGCAGCAATACTGTCTGTCAAGCCTTTGCCTAGTAGTAAAGTCCTACACGTCTCCTTAGCTCAAACACTGTTGTAACATTGTTATAACACAGCTTGCATGTGTTACATTCGCTGCAGGTTTGAGCGTGAGATTGAGGTGGGCGTGCCTAATCCAACAGCAAGGGAGGACATCCTGCGAGTCAGGTGGGGTACACGAGGCATCCAGAAGTACAACACTTGCAGTACAACGCTTGCTGTACAGCTTGTGGTAAAACCTGCGGTACAAGTTGCTGTACAACTAGCGGTACAGGTGCCTGAGCTCAGACAGGTGCACCAGCTGGCAGCCACAACACGCGGCTTTGTGACAGCTGACAAGAATCATTGCTGCCCTGCATGCACTGCCGTTTGCAGGCTTTGCAGCGTAAAGCACTGCCTCAGCTCAGCTGACACCCACCACACACGGCTTTGTTAAACCTGACACAAAGTACCTATTGCTGATGTTGCTGCCCTGCATGCACTGCCATTCGCAGGCTGTCTAGCGTGAAGCACTGCTGAGCTCAGCTGACATCCACCAGCTGGCAGCCACCACACACGGCGTCGTGACGGCTGACAAAAATCACCTCCATGCATCGCCACTCGCAGGCTTTCTAGCGTGAACAGCTTTATTGACACAAAAGCACTAATGCTGCTATTGCTGCCCTGCATGCATTCCCATTTGCAGGCTGTCTAGCGTGAAGCACTGCCTCAGCTCAGGTGAGATCCACCAGCTGGCAGCCAACACACACGGCTTTGTGAGAAATGACACAAGCCTACTTTTGCTGCTATTGCTGCCCTGCATGCATTGCCATTCGCAGGCTGTCTAGCGTGAAGCACTGCCTCAGCTCACGTGACACCCACCAGCTGGCAGCCAACACACACGGCTTTGTCGGAGCTGACACAAAACACACATTGCTGATATTGCTGCCCTGCATGCACTGCCATTTGCAGGCTGTCTAGCGTGAAGCACTGCCTGAGCTCAGCTGAGACCACACACGGCTTTGTTGGAGCTGCCCTGGCAGCACTGCCTGTACTGCTACCTGCAGCTTGTAACTTCAGAACCACTTCCTTAGCTCGCACCAGGGCACCAGCAACAACACTCCTGTAGATTTGTGAGGGCTGACAAGAATCATTGCTGCCCTGCATGCACTGCCATTCGCAGGCTTTCTAGCGTGAAGCACTGCCTCAGCTCAACTGAGATCCACCAGCTGGCAGCCACCACACACGGCTTTGTCGGAGCTCACACAAAAGTACTATTGCCCTATTGCTGCCCTGCATGCACTGATATTTTGCAGGCTTTCTAGCGTGAAGCACTGCCTCACCTCAGCTGAGCTGCACCAGCTGGCAGCCACCACACACGGCTTTGTGAGGGATGACACAAGAATCATGCTGCCCTGCATGCATTGCCATTTGCAGGCTTTCCAGCGTAAAGCACTGCCTCAGCTCAGCTGGCAGCCACCACACACGGCTTTGTTGGTGCTGACACAAGTATTATCATTGCTGCCCTGCATGCCCTGCATGCATTGTTACATGCAGGCTTTCTAGCGTGAAGCACTGCTTCAGCTCAGCTGAGCTCCGCCAGCTGGCAGCCACCACACACGGCTTTGTGAGAAATGACACAAGCCTACTTTTGCTGCTATTGCTGCCCTGCATGCATTGTTACATGCAGGCTTTCTAGCGTGAAGCACTGCCTCAGCTCAGCTGAGCTCCGCCATCTGGCAGCCGCCACACACGGCTTTGTTGGAGCTGACCTGGCAGCACTCGTCAATGAGTCAGCAATGACAGCGCTTCGCCGATACGTTCGGTCACAGCAGCAGCAGCAGCAGCAGCAGGGGCAGCAGGGCCAGCAGCAGCAAAGTGAGGCTATAGGACAGCAGCAGCAGCAGCAGCAGCAGCAGCAGCAGAGCCAGCAGCAGCAGCAGCAGGGCCAGCAGCAGCAGCAGAAATTGTCGTCGCTGTGTATGACGTGGGAAGATGTGTGTGCAGCGCGGCTGCTGATCAAGCCGAGTGCGCTCCGAGAGGTAGCGATTGAAGTGCCGCAGGTAAAGGTTGTGTCAACCATGCAGATTACTCATCAACTTGCCAAGCCTGTTGTGTATTTTGTTGCAGCTGAAGGTGGCTGGCTATGGCGTTGTCATCAACTCTTTGCGCAGCCGTAGGCAGCCTGACGGCAGTCGATCACAGCTTGCAGGAGGAAGCATTCTGTCGTGCCACCAAATCTAGTTATGCCACGTGCTTTGCAAATCTCACGATCGTGCACACCAACTGTGGCTGCTGCTGCTGCTGCAGCTGACCTGGGATGACGTTGGCGGCTTGTCAGCTGTCAAACACAACTTGCAGGAGGCAGCACTTTGTCGTGCCAGCATATCTAGTCATGCCACGTGCTTTGCAAATCTCACATTTGTGTGTATCCCCTGTGGCTGCTGCTGCTGCTGCAGCTGACCTGGGATGACGTAGGCGGCTTGTCAGCAGTCAAGCAGCGCTTGCAGGAAGCAGTGCTCTGGCCGCAGCAGCATGCAGACGCCCTGGCTCGCCTTGGTGCCACAGCACCCAAAGGCGTGCTGCTGTACGGACCTCCGGGATGCAGCAAGACCCTCCTCGCTCGAGCAGTCTCAGCAACAGCCGGCCTAAACTTCCTGTCCGTCAAAGGTGGCGAGCTGTATTCTAAGTACGTGGGAGAGAGCGAGAGGGCTGTTGCAGCACTGTTCGCGCGTGCGCGGGGTGCTGCGCCTGCGATTGTGTTTTTTGACGAGATCGATGCTTTGGTGTCAGCAAGGGGCGATGGCGGCGGAGCTGGAATTGGGGAACGGGTGCTGGCGCAGCTGCTGACAGAGCTTGACGGGTTGCAGGTATGTTGGACTGCAGGAGAGATCCGCATAATGACCGTCACGTGTGTGACACCCACCCTCCGTAATGTGCGCGGGTGTTTGTGTGTGAACACACCACGCATAGCTCAATCATTTATGCATTCAGGAGAGTGCACGTCATGTAGTGCCCAGCCATTTGTTTCCTTGCTCTGCGCTTGATTGCCATGTGTGCTTACTCACATATGATGAGAGAGAGAGTAGTTACATGTGGGTCCAGTCACCATCTCAGATGGTATATGCGGTTCATGCAACTTTAACACCGTCTCTTGAGGAACCATGCAGTGCCTGTCCTGCAAGGAATACGCGTGTTGTCGCTGCACGTTGCGAGCAGTCGTGTATGTCTGTGCCGTACTGCATGACGTTTCTATCAACTTGATAGGCTGCTGTTTCGCTCCTATAGGAGAGTTGCTACTGCTGCTGTCATTGCTGTAGTCCCGATGGGGGGGTTTGGCGCTAGCTGGCACCAACTGCCTCCGCAGGGTAGACCCAGCGCTGGCTGCCACTCCCCGCCACAGCATCACCAACTACTAGTACCTCCCCGTCTTTCAACGCTTACTGCTGCTGGTCTGCTCCTGCTGGTGCTGCTGCTGCCCTTTTATGCTTCTTCAGCCTCGCCTAGGCGTTGTGGTGCTGGCCGCAACCAACCGACCCGACAAAGTCGACCCAGCCTTGTTACGGCCAGGCAGGTTTGACCGGTTGCTGTTGGTGCCCCCGCCAGATGCAGCAGCACGGCAAGAGATCCTGCAGGTGCACACACGCAACACGCCACTGGCGGATGATGTCGACCTGTCAGACCTGGCTGCACGGACGCATGGGTGAGTAATACTAGTTTTCCGGGGGCAGTATTGGTGCAGGAGTTGCCTAATGTTTGAGGGGATGGTGAATAGTCTTTGTTTAGCGGTCGCTTAGCCAGCGCTGGCAGATGCGTTTGGGTTGGCTGACCTGGCTGCCAGGACAAATGGGTAACACGGTCGGGGTGGCAGCATGAAGGTTGTGGCAGACTGGCGTCTGAGGATACGGCGTGCAGGCAGGTTGTATTAGGTGATTGAGGATGTTGATGAGTTCTTCTCGGTAGTTTCTTCTCTTTCTGAGAATGTTGTTGATGACGATGATGATGATGATGTTGATGTTTTCTTCGAGTGTCCCTCCCCCTATGAGCCTCTCGTTGGCTCCTAATGGGGTTCCCACTCCTTGTTGGGTGGAGTATGTAATGTAATGTAATGTAATGTATTAGTGTCACTTGGCTGCAGGAACGCCGCGTTCCGCGTATGATACGCGTGATCTCGGTGGGTAACGCAACAGCAATTGCATTGGGGCAACCGCTGTGTGCACAGCGACCTTGTGCAGCTGCGTGATCAGGGTCATGGTTGGGGTGCCTGCATGACAGCTTTGCGCATGTGCGAGCAGCTGAACACTGCGCAGTACAAGAACAAGCCAAAAGCCAACATGCTGGTTCAGCAATATTGTGCTGCTGCTGGCGCTGCACTGACCTTGCTTCATGATGATACCTCCAGGGAGCCATCGCTGCTGCTGCTGCTGCTGGCTGCTGCTGCTGCTGCTGCTATTGCTGCTGCTTCAGGTTTACTGGTGCTGACATCACTGCGCTGTGCAGGGAGGCCGCCATGTCAGCACTGGAAGAGGACTTGGCTGCAGCGGCAGTAGCAGCACGACACTTCAACCTAGCACTGCTGCGAGTGCAGCCTAGTAGCAGCCCTAGCAGCGACACGATGGCGATGTATGACCAATTCCAGCGGCATGGTGGGATGGCGCCGGCCTAGGTTGTTGCGGGTTGGCTGCAGCCTGATTACAGGTTGAAAGCGGCCTCCTGTCCTGCCGTGTTGTTGGCAAAGACAGTCGACAAGCGCAGCCTGAAATTGACAGCATGGTCAGCGTGGTCATGCAGGATGGGAGGCATCTGCAGCAGCGGCTGTATGGCAACCACGGCTAACCACCTGCAAGGCAGTGCACTTCACATATGGTGTGGCTCCATGATGCAGCATTCAGGGTCTCAGAGATGTTCATCACGGGTACTCTGAAGGTGTTGAGCTTGCTTAAGGTACTCGGACGCCCGCAAATTCATGAATCGCCTTGGACCACGACAATCCTCACACCTGTTATGCTATCTGTGCTGATCGGTGATGCGACCAGGGGTTGTGGACTTAGCATCTCGGGAACAGGAACATGTGTTTTACATATAAGTTATCGAATCAGTGACGGCAGCAACCGCCTACAGACGTTGCAAGACGCTCCACGCAGCAATGGGAAACAGCAGCAAGGTGAGCGCGTGTGTCGCCTTTGGAGCGGTTGAACCCAAGCCAGCCACGCTCACACGCAGTAACAGCTACAGCTTGCATCAGCCGCTGTGCTATGTGCCGAACATTGCGGTGCTGGACACCAGCACACTGCTGTTGCTGCTGCTGCTCTTACCTACGCTCACTGATGATAAGCCTTGGCAATCGCAAGATCAGCTCACCGGAATTGCCATTTGCACGCAATCTTGCTTCAAGTGCCGCACCTGCTGTTGTCTGCTGCAACAATGCAAGATGGCCTCACCCAGTTGCAGGCGCTGGCAGTTGCGCTGCAGCATCCAGCGCTGAGCAGCAAACCAGCACTGCCCTGCAGCATGGCACGCACCTGCCGCAGCTGGCGTGATGCAGTGCAGTAGTGCTCAGTAGGCATCATGCACGTATCCCCTAAGCCAGACGAGACACTTGCTACAGTCACTAGCTTGGCGCAGTGGCTGCCAAAGTATGCTGGCTTGGTGCAGAGCATTTCATTGTGCAGGAGCACTGCAGGCTTTACAGTAGCAGAGGGAGTGCCAGCAGGCGTGTATGAAGCAGCAGCAGCGCAGCTGGTAGCGTCAAGTCTGCAGCTGGCAGCAACACCCAGAGCGTCGACAACACCAGCAGTGCTTAGCCAAGCAGCAGCAGCAGCAGCAGCAGCAGCAGATGTTCCGCTGCTGCGCCTGCAGTCCTGCAGCATCAGCGATCTAGTCACCCCTGGTATCTTGTCTGCGCTGCCAGCAGCGTCACTCACACGTCTGGAGCTGGAACGGTCCAGCAGCGCACCTTGCAACACAGCAGCACCTGCAAACGGCAGCCATGCAGCTGCAATTGCACGGCTTACAAACTTGCAGCACCTTCTGCTAGCAGTTGATGCACGCAACCAACTGGGTGTGTTCAGCTCTATGCTTCCAGCAGTTGGTCCAACTCAGCAGGCTAACACAGCTGCAGGTTGTCAAGCTCTGCCGGGAGCGTGATGCTGCTCATGATAGTGTCAGTCATGCGTTACGACAGCTCCTGCAGGCGCCTTGCAGAGAGTGGCAGCAGCAGCTGCGGGTGCTGCAGCTTTTGCTGACAGATGGTAACCCAATAGACCTTTCAGGCTTGTCAGGAGGCCCTCCACTCAACACGTTGCTGCTGCAGGAGGGCTGGGTGCTTCCAAAGCAGCTGCAGCAGCTCTACATCGCAGCTTGCCGCATTGCTTCACCAGCAGCAGTGGGTATCCCAGACATGCAGCAGCTGCAGCAGCTGACGCTGCTCGTGCAGTTTGCAGAGGCGGACGGACAGCAGGCGCTGCTGCAGCTGCCTTGCCTGCAGCAGCTGACCTTGGAGTATGCAGATGCAGATGCAGTTGCTGCGACAGCAGATGTTTGGCGGCAGCTGCCAGCGCTTGTCAGCTTGGATCTTCGGCATGCAGGGCAGATGACCGAAGGCGTCTTCACATCCACGCTGCAGGTGAGCAGTCACTTGGAACGCTGCCGGGTGTTGCGGCTGATGCTGATACAAGATTTTCTATGTTGTGCAGCTGCATGGTTGGTCACGCAGTACTCGTACGGCGTGCCTTGATGCAACCGCAGCAGTTGTTCACCTGCACTAACCCCTAGCAGATGAGGTGTATAGTGTATGATGATTTAGCCATGATTGTGCAGCCACATCTTGCTGCTCTGCCTGCGTGCAGGGCCTGTCAGCAGCAACAACCCTCACCTCCCTGGACCTCCGCTGCCACGTGGGCAGTTACATCGGGTGGAACATGCCATACCTGCACCCTGTGTGCAGCCACCTGGCGTCCCTTACGCGCCTGTCACAGCTCTCACTGCAGGCTACTACAGAGATGCCGGCTGCTGACTGCATGGCTCTGACAGCGCTGACGTCACTGACGCGGCTGCGTCTGTCTGGTCTGGAGGCAGCTGTTGGCGACTCCACTGCGGTGGCTTTGGCCTGCTGCTTGAAGCAGCTGCGTCACCTTGAGCTGGAGAGATGCAGCTTGGGCTATTTTGCCTGCACGGCGGCTATTGCGCAGCTACGTGGTTTGTTGCATCTCAGATAGTGTGAAAACGGCAAATCGACAGAGCCGCAGCTGATGCTGCTGACAGCACTGCCGCAGCTGCAGGAGCTGCTGGTGTCAAACACTGAACTTCGGGCCGGTGCTGTGGACAGGTTTTGGGCTGCACCCAGGCAGCGCTGGCCAGCATAAGTTACTTGGTCCATGGCACAGGAGTAGCAGCTGCGTATTGATCGGCAACTGGCAGACCAGAGAGCATTTGTGAAGTGGATGTCTTGTGATGCGCGTTTGACCTGTTGCTATGTATCGCGTGTATGGCGGTCGCTGTTCAGGCGGCTGCGCGGTACAGAGCTGTGGATGATAACGGCTGCAGCAACGTAGTTTGCCGCTACACAACAGTGTATCGCCATGGACTGTGGTGTGACAGCTGATCGCGCTTGCATCTGCAGACGCACCAGCTGCTCAGCACAGAAGGTGCCGTGCTATCAGCGTGCTGTCTTCGACTTGATGTAACAAAGTCATGATGGCTGGAATCTTGTGGGGAGTCCCGCTGTCTGACTATAGACATGTAAGATGTGAGTACTGCACTTTGCTGCATGATATTTGCAGTCCGGCAATCCTTTGCTGTCTAGCGTTGGGGGTGCGGTGCACCAGACCCTGCCAGTCGTGGGCACGATTTGACTATTTTTTACCGCGGCTTTCAAGTGCTGTTGTGTACTTCAACACATTTAGAGTGTTCAGATTTCTAAGCGTACATCTTGATCTTGCAAACCCTTTCATTTCACTTGATAAACCACGCTGCTTCACATCATACAACAGGATACACAGTAGCTGAGCTGGACAACAAGCCCTGCCCTGCAATGCAGTACATTGCTTAAAGTTAAAGTTAAAGTCGCCTGAAGTTCTAAGTTGGGTACCTGGCACTGTTGCAGAGCTTTGTCAACGCACAGCTGCTGTTTTGAAGAACCGACAGCCAAACGATGCACATGGTCTCGGCTTCAGCAATGCTATAAAAAGAAAGCCCGGAGATGGCTTTTAAGTTTGCTAGACGCTCGTCGGATGTCTTTAGTCAACGGTCATCAGCTGGAAGCAACAGCAGCGAGGAGGTAAGCACAGTGAAAAGCGCACAGCACATAAACATGGACCAGGCTGCGATTGGCGTAAGCAACGCAGCACAACCGATACAGCTGTGCAACTGACAGCTGATGTCCTGCTGCAGCAGCGCATATAGTGTGGCAGAAGTGCATGTGTACTGTTGGTCCACAGCTCTGTTTTGTTCTGCAGGCACTGGCAATTGCACTAGACCACCCAGAATTCGGCAGTGATGCAGCCATCGTGTGCAGGGCAGCTCAAGCATGTCGTGGCTGGCGCGAAGTAGTGCAGAGTGGAGCAGCAGGCATCACCAGGGCCAGCCTGAAGCCAGACATGACACTGGCATCAATCACCGGCATGTCCCAGTGGCTGGCCAAGCATACTGCCTTGGTTTGCGGCCTCACCATCAAACGGCCAAGGTATGGCTCAGGCTTCCACACCGCACACGACGTGCCAGAAGAGACATATGAAGCAGCAGCAGCGCAGCTGCTGGAGATGTCCCTGCAGCTAGCAGCAGCTCCTGTCAACCCCTTGCAGGAACAGCACCACTGATGCCCAAGATGCGCCTGCAGGCCTTCAGCATCAACTACCTGATCAACCCAGCCGTCCTTGGAGCACTGCCAGCAGCGACAATCACCCACCTGGACCTTGAACTCTACATGACAGCGCGTGTTCCTGCAGGCATCGAGACAGCAGTAGCCAACCTGAGCAACCTGCAGCACCTCGCTCTTGCAGGAGGCAGAGACGGCGGCGCCGTATTGCGCGAGATGCTGCCGAGCATTCAGACGTTGGGCCAGCTCACAGCCCTCAAGGTCGCTGGCAACCTAAACCAGGATGGCAGTGTCAAGCTTTACAACCTACTGCGCGAGCCCTGCGACACCTGGCGGCAGCAGCTGCAGGTCCTAAGCTTGAACCTTCCAAACTCTGCCATGCGGGGCCTGGACCTGTCTGGACTGGATGGCTTGCGGGAGCTGCGGCTTGCAGGAAACGCGGGCTGCTCGCGCACAGACGCGTCAGACGCGGCCGATGACTCAGACGACGAAGATGCCATCGTTGACCGCAGCGGCCTGCTGCTGCCCACAGGACTGCAGCAGCTGGACCTGCAGGGAGAGTGGACGATGCTGGAGGCTGGTGAAGCGCCGCTGCCAAAGTGTGTGGATATCTCAGCGTTGAAGCAGCTGCAGCGCGCGGCACTGCTCATTGGGCCTCAAGCAATGCACGTGACAGACACTTCACTGCTGCAGCTGACGGCAGTGCCAGCTCTGCAGCACCTGACTTTGCTGTATGAAGATGTATCGGCAGTAGCACAGCATGCTGACGTTTGGCAGGCCCAGCCTGGGCTGGCACACATATCGATTGACAATCGCACGGGCACCACACCACATAGAGATTTTGATTTCACTTTGGAGGTGAGCAGGCCAACTGTCAACTGCCAGTCCTACGGTAGGAGCACAGATCATATGTGGCATGACGCCAGTACTGTACTGGGATTATTGTGCATGGTTTGAAGTGGTGTATAGCTGCAAGCGCCACTGATGAAACAGCCTGTTAAGAGCTTTGTGAGCGTCCAGACAATGCGGCGCCACTGGCCATTGTGACGCCAGCATGCATGCATATGCCTGAAACATCTTCATTGTGCACCTGCAGGGCTTGGGCTTGGCAACGCAGCTCACTTCGCTGAACCTGGAGTGCCCTGTCAGCGTCGATGGCATGTACGACAAGCGCTATGATGAACCTGTATGCGCAGCCTTTTCGCGCCTAGCACGCCTGCAGCGCTTGTCACTGGACTTCATCAGCACGTCAGCTGTGCCACCCAAGTGCGACTGCCTGGCCCTCACAGCACTTACAGGCCTGACGCATCTCAGCCTGGTGGGAGCACACGGGGCACTTGGTGACAACGGGGCGGTGGCTCTGGCATGCTGCTTGAAGCAGCTGCGCCACCTGCAGCTGGAGAGTTGCAGCCTTGGCTACTGTGCGTGCACTGCTGCCATTGCGCACCTCAGCCAGTTGACGTTCCTGAGCTTGGCGAACAATGAGGGTTTGCGGGAGCGGCAGTTGATGCAGCTGACGACACTGCAGCAGCTGCAGGAGCTTGAAGTGTGGTGCACTGACGTGTCACGCGGAGGGGAAGACAGGTTCTGGTCAGCACTGCGTGGCCGTCCAAGCATTTGATGGTGATGCTGCGCGTGTACTTGGTCACCACTCTTGGCCAAGATGATAGTGTTACTAACGTGTACGGTACACATAGTGTTGACTATACACTGTAAACTGGCCATGGCAGGCTGTAGCTTTGCTTCTGGCAGAATTGTTACGCCGTAACAAACTTTGGCAGAATTGTTACGCCTTAACAAAGAGTCTTTGTGGTGGCAATGCAGCTTGCTGTTGTGTGACTGGCAGTCAAGCACCCTGCTGGTCAAACACCATGCGATGCTGGACTGCATGCACTGGCGGTGCGAGCATGCATGTGCATGCAAGTTGCAGCACCCGTGCATGTGAAGCCTTGCTTTCAAATGGCTGGGCAACGTTAATTGGTTAGATGGGGCTATGTAAGCTTCATAGCAGATGCATGCATTGCAGAAGTGCCGTGCAGCCTGCTGCGGCAGCAGAGTAATCATCACCTATCTCTGTGCTGATCAGATGGCGTTCGCGGCGTGGTGCCAAAGTCTTGAAACTGTAATTTCTTTCGTTTGTTACAACAGTTCGGTTCTCCTCCCTTCAAGAGGCGCCAAGGGCCTTGGTGGCTGCTCAGCAGCGACTGCAGCATCAGCCTGAAGAGCACAGTTTGCTGCACCATCATGCGCTGAGCGGCCGCCTGCCGCACACTGTGCGCTGGCAGCTGGCTTGCAGGAACAGCAGCAGCCCCATCATGCGTTGGTAAAGCAGCCATCCGAGCGGTGACATCTGAAGAGTTCTGTGCTTCGACAAGTTCCCTGAGTCCGACCCTGGGTTTGATAGTGGTGCTTTCAAAGCAGTGTTATCTGTGCTGCCTGGGTTGAACCTAGGTCCGGTGCCACCGGTGGTGGCACAAGTGCAGTGGGCAACTGAAACTGCAAAGTCTGACTACTGTGTTACCAAACTAGAAGTACCCAAACTGCCAGTGCTGATGCATGATCCACAGCATATAAACAGCAGGGGGCCTGCACCCAAACTACACGGCAGAGTGTAATGAAGCACAGGGACACATGTGAAAATTTAGCCGACACACGTGAGCTCGAATATTCCAAATCATACAAGACTGCGCCTCTAGCAAGAGAATGATTCTCTACTTTCTGAGACACAACAGATGTACTACGTCTCGGAGACGACAGAGTGCTATGAACTCACAATACCCAGCTTAGAACTGAGTGCAGGACACACCAACATGTGGCAAAAGCGGGCATGGCAGCACCGAAGAGAGCATGCATGGCGAGCCTTAAGAAGGCTTCTCACTGTGCACGAAGCTAGGCCTAGCCTAGGCACGTCACAATCAATCCCAGATCATGCAGCAATGTCCAATGTTTTGCTGCATGCACACAGATGCAGTTGCCAGCACAGCCAATACACTGCCCAGGCTGCAACAAATACTTTTCCTCCCTTCTTCCAAATGCAACCAAACGCAACGCAGCAGGACATGTGCCAAACACAGCAACAATGCTGCCAGGCAATACTAGGCGCCCACACCGCAACGGAGAACGCAGCAACACAGGCAATGCGTTGTGTGGCAGGCCCCTGCCACAGGGCGGACAGCTGGCGTACGAACACATGCAAGAACACAACCAAAGCAAACTGGAGTGACCACAACCAGTCTGTTGCCTTGTCAGCTTGTCAGTGCTTGTATAAACATGACAGCAGCAATGCCACACCACACAAGGTATGCGGAAGCAACTACGTAGGATACATGCATTGTAGCCATGCTTGCAGAGCGAGACAGTAGTACAAACACAAACACGCATGGCCAACTCAGTGTTTTCGAAGCATGAGCTAGCAGTAGCTCACATCAGGTGCAGGATGCAAACAAACTCTGCAGGGTGCACCCCGCACCCTCTGCACCCAGCTACTGCACAGCACATGCTGCCAGCAGCTTCCACAGCTGCTCAGCTTTGTAATAGTGTGCTGCTCTTCACGGTCAACGCACAACCGCGGCACAGGTGGGGGCATGTATGCATTGCATGCACTTATGCACTGTACAGATACGCAAGGATATAGAGGTGCGCACATATATTCAAATACGTACGTGCTCGACAGCGATGACAGCTGCTTCCTAGGACACAGCCCAATTACCAACAGCATGCAGCAGTCAACATGTGCATGCAAGGAGGCAGACGCCATGCTGAGTCAGCACCTACATGCAGCATAGCAGGAGCGCTGCCAGAACCACGGACATACTATGCCAGAACCTTGGACGATCAAGCCATACCACGGACATACTATGTGGTGGCACCAAGCATTTCAAATGCATGATGCACACAAGCATCAGCCAGGACCGGGCAGTCTTCCCGCCAGATGCCTACATGAAACAAAAGGCTGTTGGACATATTATCTATTGCACA
The DNA here is from genome assembly GCA_902809745.2 of Tetradesmus lagerheimii. Classification (NCBI taxonomy): domain Eukaryota; kingdom Viridiplantae; phylum Chlorophyta; class Chlorophyceae; order Sphaeropleales; family Scenedesmaceae; genus Tetradesmus; species Tetradesmus lagerheimii. Next base: position 96,059 of record CADDIJ020000769.1, read on the forward strand.
CCATGCAGCGACTCGGGGTCATTGACCAAGCAGCATGGCGGGCGCCTGGCGTGTCAGCTGCAACCGTGTGCGGGCTTGAGTTGAAAGCTGAAGATGTGTCTGCTGCACTCACCCGCTTGGTCAAGCAGGGATGGGCAGACGGGGGTGCTGAGGTGGCTGACCCAAGGTCGGCGCCCAGCCACCACGTGACCATGTGCACGCACGCTGCATGGGTGCACCCTATGGATGATGACGCCGCTTTTGACCGTAGCACGCAACCAGAGTACATGCAGCTGTGTTTGCCATTTCGTGTGCTTCAATGCCTGGTGCGGCTCCGCACAGGAGTTGCTCAGCTAGAGGTGCAGTTAGGCAGGCATGCACGCCCTCGGGTGCCCAGGCCTCGACGTGTTTGTAGGTTGTGCTCGCTTGCTAGCCCTTCAACCGCCAGCCGGCCTGCGTGGCGCACACGTGTGCATGCCCGGACTGGGACCCATGACAATGTGGAAGATCTCAGACACTTCCTGTTGGAGTGCCCTGCATATGACCACTTGCGTGATGCTCATCAGTGTATATTCTGTCCTGATGGCACCACCAATCGTTGTGCTGATGAGATGGTGTCGCGTGTTCTAAACTGTGAAGATCAAGAGAGCTTGGCTGTTGTTGTATACCAGATGTGGTTGTATCGCTCGGTGCTGTTAGGGTTATCGCCTGACCACACCAGCGTACCAATCCAGCCAGAGGGCTATGTCCCTTCAGATGACACCCTAGACGCTGTTGCCTCTAGCTCATAAGACTTTGACATTTCCTGACAAATTTCATATGCATTTGTGCCACAGATCTGGTTTGTTGCCGCCTTATGCCTCATGAGCCGCCCTTGTTCTTGCTTCTGATTGTGAGGTCTTGACAACATGCTCTCGGTTGGTGCGCTTCTTCAGCACAAGCTGCTGGCTGAGTGGGGTGTGTCTCTGACACACCGCAGATATAATTGCTTGCTTATCCTGGAGAGAACTTGTGCTCATCTGATGGCGTCAATGTGTTGCATCGAGCGCTCATCTCCTTTTGTCACGTGTTGACTCTGTGCTCATTTGGGGTGGCTCATACCATCTAAGATGGTGACTGGACCCACATGTAACTACTCTCTCTCATATTGTTGAGCGCTTTGAAGCACCACCACACTCTCTCTGCCAAGCCCTGTCACCAGCACACATGCGAGCTGCCCAGAGCAATAAAACAGCAAACCGCACCCACCAGCTTTCAAATCAACCCTCCACCCACTCTCCTGCTCCTGTTTCTGCACGTCTCGTTTTTGAGGCCAACCTGCCATCCAGCCCGACTTCAAAAGTGCTCAAGAGGCAACACAGACACACCAGATAGAGTTCTGGCCACCCCCAGAGTCTGCATATGTAAGTCGTACAGTAATCGTAGCGGCCCATCACTCGCCATATGCACACTTGCATGCTAGAATGTTGTTAGCGTTGGCACTGCCGCTGCCGGCAACAGCAGCAAGCCGTGCTCATTGTATGAGCAAACACATGTGGAACTTCATGCAACAACGGCACAAGCCATCTGAGACGACGATTTGCAAAACGTGCGCACTGTAGAAGAATGGGACATGGTGCATGCATAAGCACGTGAGCAACACCGCACGCTTCACGCCTCACCAACAGTGCTGAATCAGCAAGATTCAGCCCAACACATCTAGACTCCAGCAACAATGGCACAAGCCATCTGAGATGGGGACTCGCAAAGTTTAGTAGCTGCAGAATAGAACATGGTTGCGGCACCATCACCGGCTGAGCACAACGCACATGTGTAGACGCAACGCACACACGCTACAGCGGTGTCTGCTGGCAATGAAATATGCCAAATGAAATCTGCCCGCGTAGCTTCACTTGCAGTCATTCAGCTGCTGCTGCTGCTGCTGCTCTGCTGTATGCCACCCACATGCAGCTCATTCAAAAGGCAGTGCACCACACCCCGTGACACGTTGTGTTGTAACATACCGCATACAAATCAACACATCCAAAGCAGCACAACAGCACCATACAATGTGAGGCTGGTGTACACTTGACAACCCACAAGTAGCGCACACACAGCTACAAAGTGACACGGTTGGGTTTGCACGTGTGGAGCCTCCAGCAGCTGCAACTTTCCACCACATGCATGCCATGCCTGAGGCAAACCAAAGGAAACAGCAAATGATACGCCAGCAACAAACCATCAAACGTAACGCCACCTGCCGAGCATCAGCCACTGGGTGTTTCGGCCAGGAAGCATAACTTCCAGCTGGTAACCCAATCCACGTCTCTCCTGCAAACGGTTGCTGCATACCCGGCTCTTGGCTGTCCCCGCTGGTTCATATCTCAGGACAACCAAGACGCTAGCCAAAATCCAGTGCGCAACTCACAACAACGTGAAGGCCGCACACGTGCAGGCAATCATGCCCAAACCAGATGTGCATGCGCGCAACCCACATCCTTCATCACTACACGAGCGCACAGCCGGCATCTGCTTTGCTGCTGGCGCATGTCGCCTTAAACCAAACATACATCTTGCAATAAAGGAGACATAACACCCTAGGATCAGGCCCAGCCTAGGGCTTTGCTGCAGCTCCCATAGTGGCACTGCCTGCTGTTCAGCAGCGGCAGCAGCATCTTCAGCGGCTGAAGGAGCCGCACAACAACAAGCCATATTGCCGAAACCTGACGTGACAACTACACAGTCAAACGCTAAGCCTTGAAGCAGCCACAGAACACTATGCACACAGAGGCTGAAGCGCATCAACATTTGGAACGTGTATGGTTGTAACGCAGCTGCATACAGAGGAGCGCAGGGACATAGCTGCGCAATACGATGCACCAGCAACGCACATGCCTCAGGCATGTGGATGTAATCACGCAGACACCTCAAGCAGCCACATTTTCCAAACTGTACATGCAGTGCTGCAGCACGGCAGCATATGCATGAGGATGCCTACACCTGAATACCAACCAAACATGCCGGATACCAGAACTGCAGACTTGCAAATATCCCAAGCAGCCACATTCTCCCAACTCAGTTAGCTACAGCTGAAGTGCTGCAGTGCTGCGGCACGGCAGCATACACATGACTCATCCTGAGGATCCCTATAATTGAATACCAAGCCTAGCGCGACAGCCACCAGCACGGAGGCTGCAGTCTCAAGAAGCTTCAGTGCAGGTACAAGCACTACACAATATTCAGACTGGTGCTGCCAGAATGATGTGTTCCACAGTAGGAAAGTGGCTCAACCCAAACAAGCATGTGCAGCTACACCATGCACAGCAACCCTCCTAGCCCCAAGGAACCGCCACTACCTTGAATCCCCCTGTCATCCCTCAGCCTAACACCTGCAGCTCAGCAGCAAAGCTGACCTTGCGTTGAACCGACAGCCCAGCTGCCACACCACTGCTGCCCCTGCTGATGCTGCTGCTGCCAGCACTGTCCATGCTGTTAATGGCAGCGCGAGGAGCAGAAGGAGGGGAACCAGAGGAGGACGCAGCCGCCTTTGACACTGCTGCTGCTGCTGCTGCCGCTGCTGGCGCTTGCGACACTGCAGCAACAGGCACAGCCAGCCTACGCATCGTGTAGTCACCAATGCTGTCCGCAGGGGCCAGCACAGCTGCATCCAACTGCTGCTGCTGCTGCCAGCTGGCACTCTCACACGCACTTTCAAACACAGCTGCTGAATCTGTCACATCCTCCTCTTCTGCTGGAGCCAGCAACACAGCACCTGCTGCTGCAGCTGCTGCTGCTGCACTGCCGTTTCGGCTTGCAACAAACTGCAGCTGCTGCTCATACTGCGCAGGCAGCATCAAATGCGGCACGGGCGGCATATGGTAGCTGCCCCAGTTGCTGCTGCAGCTGTGCGCGCTGCTGCTGTCAGCTCGACGCATCCTGGGACTCCCATGCACCCCACCACCACCAGCAGCAGCAGCTGTCACATCGCTGCTGCTCGTGTAGCTAGTGCTGCTCATGTTGCTGATGCTGCGGCCAAGGCCTGCAGCACGAGGAGTATACAAGCAGCTAATACCGCTGCTGGTGCGAGCCACTGACAGTAGCCCTGTGGGTGGCAGCCGCAGACCTGTGGGTATGAATGCTTGTGGGCTAGTAGTAGTACTTACAAGGTGGCTGGGAATGGGGTCTGGCTGCCAGCCAGCATTGACGCTGCTGCTGCTGCTGCTACTGCTTGGGCTGGCCGCTGCTGGAGTGCCGCTGTTGGTGGTACAAGCGCTGTCCTCCTCCTGCTGCTGCTGCTGCTGTTGCTGTGGGTCGTCAGGTGGATCTAAGCCGGCTTCAGGTTGCTGCTGCTGCTCATGCTGCTTCTGCAGCCACCATCTATGTGGCATCAAAGACAGCAAGCCAGCAGCTGGTGGAGGTACCCTAGGGGCTGGAGTAGGTGGTGAAACAAGACTGCTAGCAGATGCTAGCTGCCCTCCTGCTGCTGCTGCCGCATTAGCAGCAGCTGCTGCTGCTGCTGCTGACGCTGTGCTGGTGGCACTTTGAAAGCTAGATGACGCGCTTTGCTGCTGCACTGAGAGCGGCTCAAAGACACTGCCAAACGATTGGCCAAGTACAGCAGAAGGCCCAAGCTTCGCTACACTTGCAGATCCAGCTGTGTTGGGCGATGCGGCTGGTAGACGTAGGGGTGAAGCAGCAGCAGCTTGCATTGGCAATACATCAGGGCTGCTGACACTGCAGCTGCTGCTGTCACTACAGCTGACAGCCGCATCTGCTGCTGCTGATGATGATGATGCAGCTTCTGGTGGTATGTTGGTTGATAGCTCTTGCTGCATGCTGTGAACGTATGATTGATACAAGGCAGCACCATCGGACCTGGCCTTGAAAAGTCCAGGAGGCTTGCTGCTGCTGCTGCTGCTGGTGGTGCTCTCTGCAGGAATCATCCTAGCTTCAGCACCAAACACACCACTACCAGCAGCAGTAGTGGTTGCTGCTGCAGAGCCAGGCATGCCAGGTAGAGCTGCTGCCGGTTCTGCTGCTGCAACAGGGCTTTCGTCGCCGCCACTGCTGCTGCTGCTGCCGCTGCCGCGCCTGCTGCTGCTGGCCTGGCTTGGAAGGCTGTTGTTGCGGCCGCTCAGCCGATGCAGACGACTGAACTTCTCGGCTCGCTGCTGCAGCTCATCCTGCAGCCACCACAAACAACAGAAAGGAATACTTATAAATGAGGGGTAGGGTAGGCTCCTCCAGCCAGCACTGCGCGATGAGGCTGGCCAGCCAACCAAATCACCAACCTGTCAAACGTAGCACAGTAGGGCGCATTATGCGCAAATCACAATCTAGCAGAAACACACACCGCCTACCTGCATCATGTCCTGCAGCTCTGCAGCCAGCTGCGACACGCGCGGCCGTGCAGCAGGGTCCTCCAGCCAGCACTGGCCGATGAAGCTGGCCAGCCAACCAGATTACTAACCCAGCAAGCATAGCACAACAGACCAACACGGCGCATCCGATGCATTGAACGCACCTAATAACCCAACAGAAAGTTTCTTGTGACAACGCGCCCACCTGCATCATGTCCTGCAGCTCTGCCGCCAGCTGCACAACGCGTGGCCTTGCAGCAGGGTCCTCCAGCCAGCACTGGCTGAACCAGACGATAAAAACGCCAGCCAGCGCAATGACCAAGGGAAAAGACCAATACCACAAAACACCAACATGCGGTGCCATCGAAGATGCTTGAAACACAATCATGGAAGCAGGTCACGCCCACCTGCATCATGTCCTGCAGCTCCACTGCCAGTTGTGACACGCGTGGCCGAGCAGCAGGGTCCTCCAGCCAGCACTGGCTGATGAGTGCTGCCAGGCGGGGTGGCGTGTCTGGCGGCAGCAGCGGCCGCTCCTTGTTGATGGCAACAGCCACAATGATCTGCAACAGCAATTACAACCCGTACAGCGCAGCAAGTCAGGTGATGGTTAGGCAATTTCAGTTTTGTTGATGACAACTTGAAGTTGCCAATGTCTGGCGGCAGCAGCGGCCGCTCCTTGTTGATTGCCACGGCAACAATGATCTGCAGCAGCATATGCAAACTAGCAGTGTCGGTGAGACTGTTTCTTCTTGAATACGATTGTAGCAACCTGTCCAATGCCTGGCGGAAGCAGCGGCCGCTCCTCGTTCATTGCTAGCAGCCACAAACATGTGCAGTCACATGCATGTTAAGTGGGGGTTCACACTCCTGGTTGATTAAAGCATGAAGTGTCATCGTCATCGTCATGGTTAGCATGACGCTGGCAATGACACTACATGGTCCATTCGAAGTGTAATGTGATGTAATGTGATGTAACCTACTGTGTATTTGCACGACACGCCGCGCAAGTTGCGCACGAGACTGGTTCAGCTAAAGCACACATCTGCATGAGATTTGTGCCGCAGCAGCTGCTCCCTGCTGCTTGCAGCGCTGCAACGGGAAGGTTGCGGAACAGCTGCTTTCGTGCACTGCAGTCATACAGCGCGTACACCTAGCCTATTGGAACTGACAAATCCCAGCACCTCATGCTGAACAGCATGATGGACTCTGTCATCCTTTGAGGAATTGTAGGGTGTTTGGCTGTCAAGCAGGCGTTCATCATGTTGGAGAGCCTGTTTGACAGCCAAACACTCTGCAATCCCTCCACAGCAAACTTCCCACCACAGTTCACACCCACACGCACACCTTGCAGCGCTCTAGATAAGCGTTTGCAGACGGAGTGGTCGTCTAATACCACAAGGTAACAAATCCAGTGCTACACTGGTTCGGCTGAAGCACACATCTGCATTGCTTTTGCAGCAGCTGCCCCTTGCTGATTGCAACAGCGACAAAGCACTGCAGGCAGGTGGACAGGCAACGGAAAGGTTGCAAACCGTCTGCTTGCTTGCATTGCATTCATCAAGCGCATACACCTAGCAACTGACATATCCCAGCACTTCATGCTGAACAGCATGCATTGGACTCTAAATTATTTAAGGGATGGTAGGGTGTTTGGCTGCCAGGCAGGCGTTCAGAATGTTGGAGCAACTGTCTGACAGCCAAGCACTCTGCAATCCCTCCAAAGCAAACTTCCCACCACAGTTCACACCCACACGCACACCTTGCAGCGCTGCAGTCAAGCGTTTGCAGACAGTGTGGTCGTCTAAAACCACCAGGTAACAACTTCAGTGCTACACTGGTTCGGCTGAAGCACACATCTGCAATTGCTTTTGCAGCAGCTACCCCTTGCTGCTCGCAACAGCGACAAAGCACTGCAGGCAGTTGGACAGGCAACGGGAGGGTTGCGGAACCGCTGCTTGCGTGCACTGCAAGTACAAGCGGGTACTAGACAGCCAAACACTCTGCGATCCGATCACAGCAAACTTCCCACCACAGTTCACACCCACACGCACACCTTGAACACCACGCAATCTACGAATTATTAGCAGCATACCTGTCAGAAAACTTCACACCCAAGCTCTCACCTTGAACAGCAACATGTTGAAGCTCTTGCCGCCGTCGCCAGCCAGGTTGCTGAAAGGCTGCTCGTGCGCCCAACTCTAAAAAAATTCACAGCATTGTTCTTACCAAACTTCACACCACAACTCCCACCTTGAACAGCATGTTGAAGCTCTTGCCGCCATCACCAGCCAGGTTGCTGAAGGGCTGCTTGCGAGCCACACACTCCAAACACCTCTCACCAAAGCTCACACCGCAACTCCCACCTTGAACAGCATGTTGAAGCTCTTGCCACCATCACCAGCCAGGTTGCTGAAGGGTTGCTTGCGCGCCACGCATTCGTACAGAATGCAGCCCAGGCTGTATACGTCAGCTGCCTCGTCAACACGCGTGCCGTTGAACAGCTCGGGTGCCATGTAGTTCGGGGTGCCTGAAGTTGTGAACAGCAGCAGCAGCAGCGGCAGCAGCAGCAGCAGCAACAGCAGCACACGTCAGCAACATCGTCGTCAACGCGCGGGGGCTCTGGACAGCTCAGGGGCCATGTAGCTCGGGGTGCCTGCAGTGATGAAAACCGGCAGCAGCAGTGCACGTCAGCAGCTTCGTCAAGACGACCACATGCTGGTGCATGCAATCAAACCTAGACCGCACGTACCGTTGAAGAGCTCAGGTGCCGTGTAATTTGGCGTGCCTGAAGTTGAGAACAGCAGCAGCAGCAGCAGCAGCAGCAGCAGCAGTACACGTCAGCTACCTCGTCAACACGAGTGCCGTTGAGGAGTTCTGGCGCCATGTAAATTGGGGTGCCTGCAGTTGCGAACCGCATCAGCAACAGCAGCAGCAGCCGCCAAGGCTGTACACGTCAGCTGCCTCGTCAACATGCGTGCCGTTGAACAGCTCAGGCGCCATATAGTTCGGGGTCCCTGTAGACACACGGGGCAGCAGAAGCATTGAGCTGTGCAGACACTGTCCAGCACCTGCGGCCATGGCAGGCAGCTCCAAAACCACAGCGCTGCCAGCTGGCAGCAGCTGCAGCACAAGACATGCTTGTTCGGGCACAGCTGTATGATCAAATCTAAGGGGTGTGCCCAGGCACACTCAACTTTCAGCAGTCACTGCACGCACATCTGCAGACATCACCACTTCACATCGTCCACCCAACATATGTTTATACATGCCTACGTATGCATGCTCACAGCCTGCCAGCAGGGGGCTCACCTCCTTGGTGTGTGACTGACAGGTAGCTGCGCGTGGGGTCCTTGAACCTGCAGCAGCAGCAGCAGCAGCAGCAGCGCAAATAGTATGTGCTGGTGGCAATGTCAACCGCAACAAGCTCTCTCCAGCCCCATGCATGTGCTTGTCTAGCAGCCGCTGCTTTTGCGAAGCATGCAACAAAGCACACAGAACCGTTCTGTGGGAGCGGCTCCCGCAACCCAGCTGTGCCAAAAGGCAGGCGTTCTCCATACCTGCTGATACCAAAGTTTGCTTTCAACGCATGAGTCATGATACATCAGTTGTGCAGCAATGCAGCGCACACACAGGTATCAGCTAGGCCCACTGCATAAGAATATTTCAACGTAAAAATAACGTGCCTCATACCTGCTGATGCCAAAGTCAGCGATCTTGGCGCGCCCCTGGCCGTCCAGCAGCAGCACGCAATGCAGTGTCCACACTAGTATCCTCCAGGCCAACTGCGTTATAACAATACAACACAAAAAGACATGCCTCATACCCTCTGGCTGTCGCCTGCTGCTCTTCAAAGTTCAGGTGCGTGCCTCGCGTTGCTCGAGACTACCTAGCTGGATTCAAGCACACTTTACGTCAGGTGGTGGCCTTGCATTGCACTTTGCATCCCTGTCGCATTGCTTTCAAGTCGCTGCTTGCCATGTAACAACCCACCTTCATCATACCTGCTGATGCCAAAGTCAGCGATTTGGCGCGCCCCTGGCCGTCCAGCAGCACAATTATCCGCTAGTCCCACTGCGTTATAACATCTTAAACACAAAGAAAGAGTGTCTCATACCTGCTGATGCCAAATTCTGCGATCTTGGCGCACCCCTGGCCGTCCAGCAGCACAATCATTTGCCAGGCCCACTGTTTTATAACATTATATCAGAAGAAATACTCGTCTCATACCTGCTGATGCCAAAGTCAGCGATCTTTGCGCGCCCCTGACCGTCCAGCAGCAGCATGCAACGCATGCACACACACATATATCCGCCCAATGTTTTATGATGATACAAGAGCGCCTCATACCTGCTGATGCCAAAGTCAGCAATCTTGGCGCGGCCCTGGCTGTCCAGCAGCACAACTACTCCCGAGGCCCACTGCAGTATAAAATTACAAACACAAACAGCGCGTGTCTCACACCTGCTGATGCCAAAGTCTGCAACCTTGGCGCGGCCCTGGCCGTCCAGCAGCACGTTCTGCTTCTCCGCCAAGACCACTGCGTCACAGCGCTGTAACATCAACATCATAAATCGACATGTCTCCTACCTGCTGATGCCAAAGTCTGCGATCTTAGCGCGTCCCTGGCCGTCCAGCAGCACATTTTGCGGCTTGAGGTCCCTGTGCAGCACTGCAGGGTGCAAGTAGGCCAGACCAGCAGCCACATCAAGGCCAATCTGCAGCACCTGTGACAAACAAAGAAGCAGCGGCAAGACAGCAGGAGATGTACGTCAGATGTGCAGCACTGCAGGGTGCAGGTAGGTTAGCCCAGCAGCCACATCCAGCCCTATCTGCAGCACCTGTGACAAAAAAGCAGCAGCATGACGAGGAGCGGCGCAACAAAGGGAATCACTCTCAGGTGAACAGGGGTAGGGGGTGTAGGGGGGTTTAGGCAGCAGACCAGCCGCTGCATCGGCCACATTCAGCCCGCCCCTATTTGCAGCATCTGCGGCGGGCAACAGAGCAGGCAGCCGCACCAGCAGCAGCAGCAAGGTAGCAGGAGATGCTGGGGTTGTAGGCGCAGCGTGCACTCAATGACGTTGCAGCTGGCCGCAGATGCATCAACACTTCTCCCACCCATCAGTGCATCCGCACATGCCACGGGCCAACACACCTCGACGTTGAGCCTCATCTTGCTGGGGTGGTAGATGCGCTGCGCAAGGTTCCAAGATCTTGTGTCTAGACACAAACACAACCAACAACAGCAAAAATTCAATGGATGGTAGCTAATCACACGACAACTTTGCGTTTTACAATTACCTCTAAATAGCTGAGCCTCCTCTTGCTGGGGTGGTAGATGCGCTGCGCAAGATTGCCACCCTCCACCAACTCCATGATCAGCGCCAGCTGCTGCTGCTGCTGCTGCTGCTGCTCTCCATGCTGCTGCTGAGTGCTAGCAGCAGCACCTGCTGCTGCAGGGCTGTTGCCAGGTTCACCGCACCGGCTGCTGCTGCTGCTGCCAGCATCCTCAAACACCTGCCCAGTAGCAGCACCCCCATCAGCCTCACCCACAGCACTCAACCTGCCTGCTGCAGCACCACTGCTGGCAGCCGCCGCTGCTGCTGCTGGCTTGCCAGCACCACTGCTGCTGCTGCCGACGCCTCCTAGGCATGCTCCCAGCAGCCTCACGATCCTGTTGCAGCCGCGTAGGCATGCACACAGGGCCACCTCCTTGAGGAAAGCGCCCAGCACTGCAGACTCTTCCGTGTCGACAGTCAGCAGCTTGACAGCAACCTGCAGGGCGTGCAAGCAGGTAGCTTTGGTTAAGGCACAAGACCAGACATGTTGGACAGCAGCCAGTGCCGCAGACAGCCTCAAAGTTTGAGTCAATTGCCTGCTACCTTGAAGGCAAGCCCTGTTGTAATGACAACCTGCACAGCAACTTGGAGTTTAGAGCATGGCTGTTGCAGAAAGAATGAGTCAGGGCCACTTCCTTGAGGAAGGCGTCCAGCACTGCAGGCTCCTCCGTGTCAACAGTCAACAGCTTGACAGCAACCTGCAGCAAGGCAGCCAAAGCGGCAGCAGCGAGTGCCAGCAACTCTGAGTCAAAGTCTGTTGCTTTCAATCCAAGCCTACTCGCGACACCAACCTGCGCATTTACAGGGTGTTTAGAGAACAGCTGTTTCAGGGAGAGTGGTTCAGGGCCACCTCCTTGAGGAAAGCGTCCAGCACTGCAGGCTCCTCAGGGTCCTTGAAGGAGGTGGCCCTTGACGCCTGCAGGCTCCTCCGTGTCGACAGTCAGCAGCTTGACGGCAACCTGCAGGGGAAAAGGTATAAATACCTCAATTCAGGGGCGCGAGGCCTGATATGTTGCACAGCAGCCAGCACTGCAGGCTCCTCCGTGTCGACAGTCAGCAGCTTGACGGCAACCTACAAGAAAACAGTCAGAGTGGCAGCAGGGAGCGCAGGCATGCAGTAATAGCCCAGTTATGGGGCGCAAGACCACACATGTTGCACAGAAGAGAGCACTGCAGGCAGCTCAGGTTTTATCGCCTGTTGACTTAACAGCTTCTAAGACGGTCAAGTTTGACGCCAGTTTCATTGTTTGTGCTCTGCAAAACATTGTTTGATCACTGAAGTCAACGCTGTTTGCAGCTGGACCAACTTCGTGAGCAGAGAATGTTCTGCAGACTGAACTCATATGCAGTCCCTCGAAGGGCGAGGACAGCCAAATGCCTCCGGGGCTCGCGACCTTACCATCAGCAATGCAACAGTCAAAACTTATATTCAGCAGCAACATAATGCGCAAACTCAGCAGCAACGTAATGCGCAACTCTCACACCTTGCAACCGTGCCACGTGGCACCATACATGGCCCAAAACCCTGCACAACAGATTGCGAGTTTCTGTGCGCTTTGCGCGAAATGTCTAGCTCCAACTTGACAACAGCCTTTGGCACTTGCCAGCTAGGAGCTCGACAAATCTCGCAAGGCGCGCATGCTAAAAGATAACTACACACTGGAATACACAGCATGTTGGGGCAAGCGCCGATACACCAAGGACAGCAGCTTGACAATGCACCGCGCGCACCAGACAGCGTCATGCATGGCCCCAAATCCTGCCCTGCCCCACACAGCTTGCAGGTGTTTGCAGGCTTTGCGCGAAATGCCTAGCTCCAACTTCACAGCAACCTTTGGCACTTGCCAGCTAGGAGCTCAACATATCGCGCAAGGCGCGCATGCTGAAAGATAGCTACACAATGGAATACACAATCGAAGCACTCCCCTGCCAAACCAAGCCATAACACACCCTTCAAATGCAGAAAAAGTATGCACAACAGAACATCACTGAACGAAAGAAACAGTGACAACATGACGCTTACGAGGAAGGAGGTACTGCAGCATGACCACCTTGCGACAGCGCCAGGTGGCCTTGTAGGCCAGCCGCAAGCCCGCCCCATGGCCACTGGGGAGAGTCAGCCACATCTGGGGAGGCTGTTTTGCAGGTCGTGCAGAACATCTTCCCAGATGTAGCTAAGACTCCCCAGTGAAATCCAGCCATGACACACACTTGAAACACAATTTGAAAAGCAATAGCGTAATTAAACGCTATTGCTTTTCAAATAAGTGAAATCCAGCCATGACACACACTTGAAACACAATTTGAAAAGCAATAGCGTAATTAAACGCTATTGCTTTTCAAATAAGTGAAATCCAGCCATGACACACACTTGAAACACAGAACATGTACGCACAACATTACATTAATGAACAAAAGAAACAGTGACAACAACAGGCTTACGAGAAAGGAAGTGCTGCAGTGCGCGCACCTTGCGGCGGCGCCAGGTGGCCTCTCAAACAGCCGCAAGCCCGCCGCAGGGGCGCTGGGGAGAGCTAGCCACATCTGGGAGAGCTGCTTTGCAGGGCATGCAGAACATATTCCCACATGTGGCTAAATCTCCCCAGTGAAAACCAGTCATCACCCACCCAATAAATAAAAACACGACATCGACGAACAAACAGAACAGTGACAACGAGCCTTGTTACAACAGGAACTTTCAAACAGACACAGCTGCAGCATTCGCACCTTGCGACCGCGCCAGGTAACCATGTCTGCTCCAAAGCCGCCCCTACCAAGCAGCTTTCCCAAGTGGACCAGCGAGAGTCTCCCCTGGAAATTCCAGCCATCACCCACCCTCCGAATACAAAACGTGCTACGCTCGAACCCCATCACTGAACACAAGAAACAGTGACAAAAAGAGGCTCATTATACTGCAGTGCACTCACCTTGCGACCGTGCCAGGTGGCCTCGTAGACAGCTCCAAAGCCGCCCCTGCCAAGCAGCTTCCCCATGTGTGGCTGGATCTCCCCCCACAAAGTCAAACCTCCTTACAATACAAACTTGTGTTTGAGCTATGAGAACACAACCATAACCAAACACATCACCACAACCGTACACGCACGAGGCCACAAACAGACACAGCTGCAGCATCCGCACCTTGCAGCCGCGCCAGGTAGCCTCATACACTGCCCCAAACCCGCCCCTGCCAAGCAGCTTTCCTAGATGTGGCTGGATCTCCCCTGCAAAATTCACATTCAGAGGGATAGGCGGACCACCAGGGGGGTTGAGGATACCTCCAGTCTCCATCAGGGCTCGATAGAAGCTGCGAGTGGAGCCCTCAGCACCACCAGGAGCCGCACTCTGCTGCTGCTTGCGCTGCATTGTGTTGCCAGCTATCGCAGCGTTGATCGCTGCTACAGCTGCCTCGACAGCAGCAGCACCAGCTCCTGCAATAATAACAGGAGCTGCAGCAGCAGTGGGATGGCTGGTGGCTAGCCCAGCTTGCTGCTGCGGGGTTGCGATGCCAGCTGCTGCTGCAGCTGCCTCAAAAGAGGGTCCCCTGCCAGGGTTGGGGTTTAGGCAGCTGTTGCTGGTGGGGTTTAGGGCTGCTGGGGTTAGGGCTTTGTTGAGCTGGCGCTCCACGTGCAGTGTGAGCAGGTTGTCCACCATGTCTTCTGCAAAGGCGTCGTCACTCAGGCCGCCATTCCAGGTGGCATGCCTGCAACCAGGCAGTTGAAATGCAGCGTTACAGACCTGATAGTATTGAGCTTTACTATTGAACAGGGGTGGGTGTGATCTTCAGGGTGTGCTGGCCTCTTCAGGTGCATGCAAAGGCGTCGTCGCTCAGGCGCCCGTTCCAGGTGGCATGCCTGCAGACAGACAGACGTGAGCAGTGTTATTAGCAGGCAGGGTGCCATCTTTCATGTGTTGGGTACCAGGCGACCGTTCCAGGTGGCATGCCTGCCAGGCTGATTGAACCAGACAGTCATACAAAGTGTCACAGGCCTTGATGAGTTGAGCGATATCATTGAACAGGGTGGGTGGAATCTGCAGTGTGAGCAGGTTGTCCACCATGTCTTCTGCAAAGGCGTCGTCGCTCAGGCGGCCGTTACAGGTGGCGTGCCTGCAACCAGACAAACCGTTTGCGTAGTGTGCAGTGTTACATGCATTATGGTAATGAGCAGTCATGTTGAACAGGGGTGGGTGTGATCTTCAGGGTGTGGTGGCATCTTCGGGTGCCTGCAAAGGCGTCATCACTCAGGCGGCCGTTCCAGGTGGCATGCCTGCGTTCAGGCAGTCAACAGCAGCCGCGTTGTAGGTGAATACAACCTACTGAACAGAGAAGGTTGCTGCTTTCAGTCAGCGTCGTCGCTCAGGCGGCCGTTCCAGGTGGCATGCCTGCACATCAGCACTGCTGGCAGCAGGCGAATTGCCACAACCATGGGATAAAACAATAGCCAAAACATGCGGCAGGAAGTGAGCAGCCAAGACAAAGGGTCTGCACTAAGTGTCTGCACTGATTTAAACATGGCAGGAGCATTGCTATGGCCTGCAGCAACAACCACCATCACACACGCATCTTGCGGTTTGTTCGCACCTTTTGACGTATCTCTCTGCATGCTTCGGGCTGTTGCTCCTGCTGCTGCTCCTGCTGCTCGCACCGCTGCCAGAACCACTAACAACAGCAGCACAGCCACCATCACCCAGCACATAGCTGCTGCTGCTGCCAGTGCCGCTGCCAGTGCCGCTGCCACTGCGCATTTGTACAGTGCTGCCGATTGTTACAGCTTCAGCTGAACTCTGCAGCCCTTCCTGCTGTTGCTGCTGTTTCAGCTTATGTGATTGCTCTACAGCCCTGCTTAGAACTTCCTCTGGCAATGTGCCCCCTCTAAGCCTGACCATCCGCAGCAGCTGCGGCTGCTGCTGCTGATACACAAAGGCCAGCTGCTCCGGAGTTAGCACGTCACTCTCAATTGGTGCACCATAGGCATCAACGAGCCGGCCTGCTAATGCAGCGGCTGTGGCTGCTGCAAATCTGCTTGCTGCTGCTGCACGAGAGGTCATCTGCCATTGGCTTGCTGGCCCCGACTGCTGCTGCTGCTGCTGCCACTGCTGCCAAGATGGATCAGCCTGCTGCTGCTGCTGCTGCTGTGGGGTAGCCCAAATGTCAGCCGCAAATGTAACACCTGCAGTGCCACGTACAGCAGCACCCTTGCTGCCGCTGCAGCTGCCGCTGCAGCTGCCACCAGACGGATGCACCCCTGCTGCTGCTGCTGCCGCGGAGCCTTCGCCCTCGGACGCGCTAGCAGTACATGACAACTTCACAAGCTGCACACTATGCAGCTGATCATCTCCTCTCCCAGGCGCCCTCGATGCATGCCGCGCAATATAACCACCACCATCAGCAGCACTGTCACTTACAGCATCAACAGCAGCATGAGCATCGTCATGATGCATTGCTGTGTCCCTTCGACCCCTCGACAGCTGCCGCTGCTGCTGCTGCTGCTGCTGCAAGGTCCCAACCGCATCAGCAGCACTACCCTTCCAGCACAACCAACCACTGCTGCTGCTGCTACCAGCACCGGCAGTCCCTGCCTTCCCACATTCTGCTGCATCTGCCCCCACATAACAGCTGTCAAAACCACCCATCTGTCGCCTAGCCCTAGGGCTTAGCAGCGCCCTAAACCCAAACCCTAAACCCCTGCTGCTACTATTTCGCTGGCTTGGCCCAATCAGCGGCTCCTGCTGCTGTTCTGTTGGCCCTACTGCATACCCTGCAGCCCCTAATGCTGCTGCTGCTGCTGGCGGGTCAGTATAAGGTGTTAGCGGTGCTTGCATACTGCTGCTGCCGTCCCCGCTGCCAGAACTGCCAGCACTTGCATTGCGTCTGATCTCGTGCTTCGCCCACCGCAAAGTGCCATACAGCGCAACAGCAGAAGCAAGCGCCAGCACTGGCAGTGCAACAATTAGCGCAATCATGTAACCCTGCAGCTGCTGACTGCCGCCGCTTCCGCTGCCGCTGCTGCTGTTAGCCGCTGCAGCAGGGTCAGGCGCGGCACTAGTAGAAGGTACAGCAACAGGTGCTGCAACAGCAGTAGCTGCGGGGTCGATAGCTGCGATGGCTGCTGCTGTGCCTGTTGCAACGGCTGCGAAGCGTTGCTGCCAGTCTTGCGGGGGTTTGCTGCTGAGCAAGCTTGATCCAAAGCAGCAGTAAAGCATGTCCACGCCACACACCAAGTCACCATCAGCATTGCGCTGCATACAAGACAGCAAGGCAGCAGGCTAGTGAGAACATTGCAGGTGAAGCTTGACCCAAAGCAGCAGTAGAGCATGTCAACGCCACACACGCAGTCGCCATCAGCGTTGCGCTGCTTTAAAAAAACCAGGCAGCAGCAAATCAGGCTAGTGGGAATAGCTGCAGGTGAAGCTTACAACGACGCAGCAGTAGAGCATGTCCACACCACACACCATGTCACCATCCGCGTTGCGCTGCATACACAACACGCATAAAAGCAGAGCAGACCAGCAGGCGAGATCAGCAGGCGCGAGCATGCAACAGAATTTGCCGCTGAATGCACAGCGGTTCCTCCTGAGCAGCAATGATGCGATATCCACCTCTGCAGCGGCACTACGTGACAATGCCTGCGAGGAAAATCGGGTGTTGCACACGACGCTGCAGGGCCGGTAGCACCGAAGCTAGATACACCTACTGCAGCTCTTCATTATCGTTCACATAGCATCACCTACAACAAGCATGCAACACCACCTGCGTGCACAATGCTATTTACTGAGCAAACGCAGTGCCAGCGCACCTGGCAGTAGCTCCCGGGTGGGTAGATCAGCGTGTCCACAAGGAAGTGCCGGTCTTGCACACAACGCTGCATGATACCAAAGCTAGATACACCTACTGCAGCTGTTCGTCACCGATCACATAGCATCACCTGCAACAAGCATGCAACACCATGGCTTGTACAATGCTGTTCATTGAGCAAACGTTTGAATGCAGTGCCACCGCACCTGGCAATAACTCCCTGGCGGGTAGATCGTCCCGCCATTGCCGCTGCTGCTGCTGCTGCCCGCATCTGCAGCGTCCTCAGCCGGCTTGCTGTTTGCCGCCTGTAGCAACACACAAAAAGCAACGAAGATTAAGTTGATCTAGCATGGAATAATGTGCTTTGATGGGAAATGGCTGGCAGTACAGCACCAGCATTGCCTGCTGTGTCATATATACCAGCAGCACACAATCAGGAGATCAACAGCTATGCATCAACCCCAACTTGCATGGCAAGAACATAACACACAGCATGCGTGGATCTTGCGTCTACTTATTAGACAACCATCCAGCAGCACTCAGAACCATCTCCTACCTTGTTTGCAGTGGGCGGGCTGCCCCAGGCCAACCGCCCTCCCCAAAACGCCAGTCGTGCATTTGCCTCCAGCCATGCGCAAGGCATACAAATTTCCCGGCACAGCACACTAGTTGCAACGATACCACAGCATCAGTATAGCCAGACATGCATGTGACCGCGCATAAACCGCTAAACTAAACTTTAAACCCCAACCATCTCCTACCTTCTATGCAATGGGTGGGCTGCCCCAGGCCAACCGCCCTCCCCAAAACGCCGGCAGCTGCACGTTTGCCTCAAGCCATGCTGATACCAATTCGCAGCACATCACACTCGTTGAAACGTGCGGGCATATGCATGTCTGGCTATATTGGTGCTGTTTATCAGCAGCATCCTCACCAGACATGCATAGGGCCGCACCATCTGGTGCATGCCAGATCATAGAGGAACAGCACATTTACTAAGCAACCATCCAACCGCATCCTGCACTTGAATCAACCGTCTCCTACCTTCTTTGCGACAGGTGGGCTGCCCCAGGCCAACCGCCCTTCCCAATACACAGGCAGCTGCACATTCGCCTCCCGCAATGCATACGGCTCAACTTTCCGACACAGCACAGTCAAACACAACACGAGCATTGCGAGCCACAGCTGCGCCGTCTAGAGCATGCCAGAGCATAAGGGGTCAGCAAGTTAGCAACCAACAATCTTCTGCAGTCAAACCATCTCCTACCTTCTTAGCAACAGGCGGACTACCCCAAGCCAACCGCCCTCCCCAAAATGCCGGCACCTGCACATTCGCCTCCCGCTGCCGCCGCACAATCGGCTTGCCGCCATGTCTGCAACGCATACCACATCACTTCACGGCGCAGCACGCTGGCAGGTAACACGCTTCAACACTGCCCGACACAGAAAAATAATGTCCTACCTTTTTAGCAACAGGTGGGCTGCCCCAGGCCAACCGCCCTCCTAAATACACAGGCAGCTGCGCATTCGCCTCCCGCTGCCGCCTCACAATCGGCTTGCCGCTTCCATTGCTGCTTGTTGCTGGCACCACCGGCGTCTCCCGAAAGCTGTAATCATCCCGCGCGTTTATGCTCGAAAAGAACCTCCGGTAGCTGAGCAGCAAGATCCCCTCTATCTGCTCAAGTGGTAGGATCTCTATGCTGCTGCCGTTTGGTGCATTCTGCTGCTGCTTTTGGAGTGCCGCAACGCTGGCAGCGGCAGCGCTGCTGTTGGCAGTTGTGCTGTTGGGGAGTAGCAGGTAGCGGGAGCTGCCTTGCTGCGGGAACCAGATGTTGAGCACAAATCTGGCACCAAAGACGTCAAATAGACCGGCAGTGACGTTCCAGGCGATGCCTTCACAGCCTGCATCGCACAAGAAAAGCAGCAGCACCACATGTGCTTTGACCAACAATTGTTTGCAACTTGATTACGATATGAGCATAGGCCTGGCATCACACACGCAGAGAGAGGGAGAGCGGGAGAGCGAGAAAGTACCCGAGGCTGCAGTGTTCGTGATCAGAACCGCTGTTGTGCAACATGTGCCAACAGCAACTCAGCAAACACCGGCAGTGACGTTACAGATGATGCCTTCACAGCCTGCATTGGACAACAACAGCAGCACCACCACATGTCGAATTTGACCAACAATTCCTTGCAATACAATACGACCATAGACCTGGCATACACACACAGACAGAGGGAGAGCGAGAAAGTGCCCGAGGCTGCAGTGTTCGTAACAAGCAGCGCTGCTGTGCTGCATGTGACTCACCAATTGCAGCAGTAGCATCACTGCAGCTCATTTTGAACTGCGATGCCACCAGTGCAGCAACAGCCTCCTCTTGTGCCAAGTCGCTGCTGCTGCTGCCGTCGCTGCTGATGCTGCTGCCGCTGGCGGCTTCGCCTGCTGCGAGTGCTGCTGCTGATGCTGCTGTGGGCTCCTCTGGACCTTGGAACCAGTACTGCAGCAGCACTTCGTCTAGGAAGACAGGAGCTGGAGTACTGGCGAGTGGCTGCCTGTTGCTCAACCTGCCGACAGGTGGCGATAAAGACACACATTGCAGGCAGCATGCGCAGAGTTGAGTCGAAGGCACCCCGGCAGTGCAGGTCAGCAGTGCAGCACCACTTTGTCTAGAAATCAGGCGCTGAATTGCTGGCAGGTGGCTGTATGTTGCTCAACCTGCAGACATGCAGGCAGTAGGCAGAGACACAGCAGCAGCCTCCAAGAACGTCAAGTAACTCCACGGGGAGGTACTCCAGCAACAACTCCCTGGGCATACAATTAGCGCCACCAACCACTACACCAAAACTATAGCAGTCACAGAACAGCAGAGCAGCGCTGCGTACTGCAGGCATATGGTTTCCTGTGCGAACAAACCTGCAGTACACAGCGCGTATCTAAAGTACAACTGCGTAAGGTACTTGGCAAACACGCCTCAAAAACAAGCACACCTGCAGTACCAAACACGCCTACAGTACATGCCCAAAAGCGCACGCCAAAAACAGACATGCCTAAACTACACAGCGCTGCTTGGTAGCTGGTGTAGATCGGTGGTGGTTGTCTACCACGACGACTCCTACACCAGCCACCAAACAGCGGAACAGCCAGCACAGCCGCAACCTACAACAGCAACTCTGTGAACTTTACTTCCCCCACCTGAAATAGAAATGTGTGAGGTTTTTTGGCAAAGACCCTGTCCAGGGTTATGACAACCTCTCCAGCCTAAGTGAACTCCACAGGAGGTACTCCACCATCAACGCCCAGGCATAAAACACTGACAACCGCACCGGATCTACGCCAGCAACTGAACAGCCAGCACAGCCGCAACCTGGAAGGTGTTGTTTCACGCTTGAAGTACACGAAACGCACCTGAAGTAGAACTGTCAGGTTTCTGGCAAAGACCCGCCCATCCTCCCCAGCCTCGGTAAACTCCAGCCTCAGTGAAATACACAGCAAGGTAGTCCGTTACAAAACATCACAATACATGTTCGGGGCTGAAACTCGACCCCAGCACACTTGGAGCGCGCACCTGAAGTAGAACTGTGTCAGGCTCTTGGCAAAGACCCAGCCATCCTCCCCAGCTTCTGTAAACTCCACAGGAAGGTACTCCACCAACAACGCCCGAGGCATTAAGTCACCCGGCAGCACCATCAACTATGCCAACAACACCAGTCACAGAACAGCAAAACAGACAGCACACCCGCACCCCAGAACACAACATATCTCACTCTCCCAACTGAGGTAGAACTGCGTCAGGTTTTTGGCAAAGACCCGACCATCCTCCCCAGCTTCTGTGAACTCCACGGGAAGGTACTCCACCAACAACGCCCTGGGCATCAAGTCACCCGGCAGCGCCAAAAGCACACCAGCCACCAAACAGCAAACACAGCCGAAACCTAAAACAGTGCGCATGTACTTCACACTTAACACTTCCCGCACCTGAAGTAGAACTGTGTCAGGTTTTTGGCACAGACCCGCCCGTCCTCTCCAGCCTCTGTAAAGTCCACCGGCAAATACTCCACGATCAACGCCCGTGGGGCATCATGTCATCACCAGCACCATCAACCACAATAAAACCTACACCAGCCACAAAACAGCAGAACAGCCAGCAAAAAAGCCAGTACAGCCGCAACCTGAAACAGCACGCCTGTGAACGTCACTTCGCGCACCTGAAGTAAAACTGAGTCAGGTTTTTGGCAAAGACCCGCCCGTCCTCGCCAGCCTCCGTAAACTCCACCGGCAAATACCGCACCATCACCGCCTAGGGCATTATACCATTCAGCAGCACCATCCAACACAATAATAACTACACAAGCCACGGAACAGCAGAACAGCAAGCACAGTCACGACCTGACATTACAAAACGCCTGAAGCTCACAGCGCGCACCTGAAGTAAAACTGAGTCAGGTATTTGGCAAACACCCTCCCATCCTCCCCAGCTTCTGTGAACTCCACCGGCAGATACTCCACCATCAGCGCCCGGGGCATAAAACACCGACAACCATACCAGTTCTACGCCAGCAATTAAAAAGCCAGCACAGCCGCAACCTGGAAGGTGTTGTTTCACGCTTGAAGTACACAAAACGCACCTGAAGTAGGGCTGCGTGAGGTTTTTAGCAAAGACCCTCCCATCCTCTCCAGCCTCGGTAAACTCCACCGGCAAATACCCCACCATCAACACCAGGGGCATCCAGTCATCACCGGCACCACCAACCAGAACAGAACCTACACCAGCTGCCGAGAAGCGAAAC
This sequence comes from Tetradesmus lagerheimii, assembly GCA_902809745.2. Taxonomy (NCBI): domain Eukaryota; kingdom Viridiplantae; phylum Chlorophyta; class Chlorophyceae; order Sphaeropleales; family Scenedesmaceae; genus Tetradesmus; species Tetradesmus lagerheimii. The sequence continues at coordinate 118,297 of CADDIJ020000769.1, forward strand.
AGCCAGCACAACCACAACCTGAAATAACAAACAGCCTGAAGTTCGCAACACGGACCTGAAGTAGAACTGTGTCGAGTGTATGCAAAACACGAGTGTATGCAAAACACGCCTGAAGTGCGCGCCTGAAGTGCAAAGACAGTTGCGCACCTGAAGTAGAACTGCGTCAGGTTTTTGGCAAAGACCCGACCATCCTCCCGAGCTTCAGTGAACTCCACCAGAAGGTACTCCGCCATCAACGCCCGGGGCATCAAGTCATCCGGCGGCACCATCAACCAAAACAACTACACCAGCCACCAAATAGCAGAACAGCCAGCACAGCCGCCTGCAATTTGCAACACGCACCTGAAGTAGAACTGCGTAAGATTCTTTGCAAAGACCCGCCCATCCTCTCCAGCCTCAGTAAACTCCACAGGCAGATACTCCACCATCAATGCCCGGGGGATCAAATCATCTGGCAGCTGCGGCGTTGCAACTGCTGGCCACTGCTGCTGCTGCTGCTGCTGCGGCGGCGGCGGCTGCCCGTTGAGTCCAATTACAGGTGCGTTGCGGCCGCCTCCAGAGGAATTCGCTGCTGCTGCAGCTGGATCAGTTGCTGCTGCTGCTGCTGCGGAGCCCGGCCGCAGCAGAGGCCAGCAGTAGTGGTTGTTCAGGAAGAGGTGAGCTGGTGGGGAGACTCGGAACGGAGCCGTCTCAGGGGAAAGCCCTTTGGGCCCCTTGCGGCCTACAAAGCTGAAGGTGGCTTCTGGTTGCGGGCCAGAGAGGCTGCTGTTGCCTGCAGAATGTGCACATGAAAGACGCAGTGTCGGTAGCATTAACGGTTACGCAAAAGAGGGGAGGGCACAGCTCATGCAGTAGTGGTGGTTGAGGAAGAGGTGGGTTGGTGGGGAAACGCGGAAGGGAGCCGTCTCAGGGGAAAGCCCTTTGGGCCCCTTGCGACCATCAAAACTGAAGGTGGCTTCCGCCTGGGGACCAAAGAGACTGCTGTTGCCTGCACAGTGTGAAAAAAGGGAAGACAATGCAGTGTCGGTAGCGGTTATCCGAAACAGGGGAAGTCTCCGAAACAGGGGAAGACGATGCACATGCGGTAGTGGTTGTTCAGGAAGAGGTGTGTCGGTGGGGAGACGCGGAAGGGAGCCGTCTCAGGGGATAGCCCTTTGGGCCCCTTGCGGCCTACAAAACTGAAGGTGGCTTCCGCCTGGGGACCAGAGAGACTGCTGTTGCCTGCAGAATGTGCAGGTGAAGGACGAAAGACGAGCAGTGTCAGTCAGGGGTATGCAAAACACGGGAGAACGCAGCGCATGCAAGTAGTGGTTGTTGAGGAAGAGTTGCGTTGGTGGGGAGACACACAATAGAGCGGTCTCGCGGGATAGCCCTTTGGGTCCCTTGCGGCCTACAAAACTGAAGGTGGCTTCCGCTTGGGGGCCAGAGAGGCTGCTGTTGCCTGCAAGAATGCGCACATGACAGACGATGCAGTGTCGGTAACGGTAACGATTATACAAAACAGGGCAAGGCACATCACATGCAGTAGTGGTTGTTCAGGAAGAGGTGTGTTGGTGGGGAGACTCGAAACGGAGCTGTCTCAGGGGATAGCCCTTTCGGTCCCTTGCGACCAACAAAACAAAAGAAGGTGGCCTCTGCTTGCAGGCCAGAGAGGCTGCTGTTGCCTGCAGAATGTGAAAAGGGGAAGATAATGCTGTGTCGGTAGCGGTTATCCGAAACAAGGGAAGACAATGCACATGCAGTAGTGGTGGTTGAGGGAAAAAGTGTGTTGGTGGGCAACACAAAGCAGTGCTGTTTCCACCAATCATGTGGTGTAAACTACGCCCCTGCGGCTGCTTTCCACTGAACACACTGACCACACAGAATTCACAAAATCTGGCACTCACTGAAGACAGTGATGCCCTGTGGCACCCCAGCAGCTTGGTCTGGTGCTGTCAAGAACACGCTGTTGATGCCATCGTCACCAAGCCACACATAGCACACACCACACCAGCCACGTCACACCAACACACCCACTTCACACGCGCACACGTTTAGACGCTACGCACTGCTACAACGTTCCCTGCATCGTCCCTCACCAGCTGATCGGTGTCTGCATGTCACCAACATCCCAGCCACTACCTAGGGACCATCTGAAACCGCAACACACAGCAACTGCCACTCACTGAAGACAGCAATGCCTTGAGGAGCCCCAGCAGCAGCTTGATCTGGTGCCAAAAAGATGTTTGTGATGCCATCATCCCCAAACACGTCGCGCTGCTGCTGCAGGTACTCCCCCGCGGTGAACTGCCAGCCCAGCACCCAGCTGGCATTGCTGCTGCGCGCCTGCAAGACATGCAATGGATAGGCAGGTATGAAGAAGTGTCAAACTCACGGTAAGTGTTGGTGAGTGTCAGTGGTATGTTGCGACAGACATTGCGAAATAGTGTGCAGTTGCTGTAAGCACCCAGCTCGCATTGCTGCTGCGCGCCTGCAACAAATGCAACAGGGGCAGGTATGCAGAAGTGTAGTGAGTGTTGGTGGGTATCAGTGGTAAGATGACAAGCAACGGATGTTACGCTTGTAACTGCCAGCCCAGCACCCAGCTTGCATTGCTGCTGCGCGCCTGCAACGAATGCAATAGAGACAGCAGGTGCGCAGAAGTGAAGTGAGTTTCAGTGCAAAGTTGACTGTCTGGGCAGCAGATGTTGCGTTTGAAGTTGCTGTGAGCATCCAGCTTGCATTGCTGCTGCGTGCCTGCGGAGCATACAGTCCCCATGTAATGTGAACAGTCAAGCAACCAGCAGCGGCATGTGGATGTTCGTGTGATTGCAAATGATTGCAGGGCAGAGGATTTAGTGCTGATGATGATGATGTCAGGATCCACATCGCGTGCACTGCAAAGAAGCGTGCAGGAAATGCAAGCACAGACAAGGAAGGATCTTTACCTATACAGCGGCCACTTTCACCCCATCATTGACACCCAAGTTGCGGTTGTTTGTAAGAACCAACAACACAATTGCATTGGCCAGCCAGCCTGCGGGCTATTCCTGCAAAGTCATGACAACTGCTCACCTGCTGCTGCGCTGTCACAGCCACATCAAAGACGCCAACAAAGATTGGCACGTCAGCAGTGCCCCTCTTGCTGGCGTCACCCACACTAGCGCCGTAGTTGATCGTTGCCGAACACAATGCGCCACTGTTGAAAAGCGCCTGTCGCTGCTCCTGCTGCTGCTGCCCCTGCATTGGCGGTTCGCTGCTAGCTTGTGCAAGGTGCCTGCGGCCACCCGGCTGTGCTACTGCAGCCGGAGCAGTGTCTGTGCCACTGGATGCATTGCTGCTGCCCACGACAGCGGTGCTGGTGGTGCTGCTGCTGCTGCCGTCGGGTGGCAGCTGCAGGTCTGATATGCTGATGCGCGGTCTGTTCTGTGACTGCGTTGCTGCTGCTTCGGCCGCTGCAGCGTCACCACCCTGCCACCACGGCGTATCAAAACTTTGGACCACCATGCTATTGTTATCGCTATCACTAGTGCTGCCACTGCTGCTGCTGAGGAAGCGGCTACCCCACAGTACAGAACTGCCGCTGCTGCTGCTGCTGCTCTCTGTACTGGCTACAGGTTGTGCCAGTCCCCATCCCAAGGCGGATAAGATTCTGCTTTTGAAGATGCTGCTGCTTGGGCTGCTTTTGGCAGCAGCAGTCCAGCTGAAAGGAACCCAAGTGTGCTGCTGCTGCTGCTGCAACAGAGGTGCCTCCTGCTGCTGCACACCCACTGCATGCCACGGCCGGCTAGCAGCAGCAGGCTGCAGCGGCAGCAGCAAGAGCAGGGACACTAGCGCAAGCCACTGGAAGCGCTGCAACCGAGCCAACAGATACCCAGCACTGCTGCTCCGCTTGCAATAAAGCCGGTTCCTGCTGCTGCTGCTGGTGCTGCATCTAGCGAAAGGTGCTGCGTGGCGCTGGCAGTTCTTGACAGCAGGACCACTGCTGGTGCAGCCAGAGCCATCCTGCTCTGCCGACAAGCTCAAAATCTTGTATTCAAAACACATATCTGTGTGAGTCTGTGCTGCTATGCAGGGATACCCTCATCCCTCCAGATCTGCTGTATGCTGCTGCTGTATGCTGCTGCTGCGCCTTTAAGCGTTGAAGCCCTGCAGGCTGTTAATGGACTGTCATTTAGGCGACTAAAAGCTCAAGATTAACGCTTTTAGGCAGCTACGCTCTGCGTGCCGCAAAGCTGGGCTACAAAGGTGCTGTCAAGGTGAACCTGCGTCCCAGCACGTCCAAGCTGATTGCCTGGCTGTCGCGTCAGCTGCAAGCCTCTGCTGAATGAGCTGTTTCTGCGTCGCAGAAGAAACTTAAATGAAGCTAGCAAGGACGTCACTGGGACTGAAGCAGCCCTGAAGGGCGGTTCCCAACACACTATGTGAGCCACGACTGCACACGACACGAATGTCGATGCTCCAAAAGGCTACCTGTGTGCACCCTGCCAAGATTTGGGACCGATGGTGCGTGATCAACGACAGACGCACACCGTTGCCAAGGGGATACCCCACTGGCCAAGGTTACTGGTTGCTCGACACACTCGCAAGCACTTTCGCAATCATGATTGTAGGCCACACATCTGATTTTCAGTTGAGATCCGCCCAATCGACAAGTACAACATGCGACCTAGTCAGACAGCACGTATTCGACTGAGTGGACAACCTGCAATCAACTCGGGACAAAGTAGAATCGTTTGTCACAATAAAGAAAACTCAACAACGTGGGCGATCAGCCTTGTCAACACCTGGCCCGGCGGCAGTTTGTCAGCCCCCACCAGTCTTGGCTAAACAACGCCAACTGGAACTTTAGCCCTTAGACAGCATCGACAGCTTGCTGCAGGCGACAAATAGGTGGTGTTATGACGAAAATGCATTCCTGCACCTGAAGAGCATGTGCATGGTATGGCTGCTCTACTGCACGCGCTACAGCCAGTCAGCACTGCTGGCAGCGCTGCTAGCAGTCCTGCCAACACATTGGCAGCTGACAGACCAACACAAGCAGCGCAGCGCCCCTGCTATGGCCATCCCTGCAGCAACTGGCGTGACTGCAACTAATGACTGACCACCTCCATGCCAGGAAAGACAAGCGCTGCCGAAATTGCTGTGTACTGCCGCAGGGTGACCCTGGACGGCACGAGTCATGCATGCACGCTGAAGCACACTCACATCGCAGGACGCTCACTCACACTAACCAAGCCACCGACCGCAACGTCAAGATGACACGTCTGCTGCCGTTCATGCCGGCTGCCCACACAGTGTTAGGTGCATGTGAAGCAGTAGCAGCTGTGCGCTGCAGTGGAGCTGCACTTGAACCGTCCTACCACTTGAGATGAAATCTGCCAGCATCGCACCGCATGCAATGCATTTCACAAGTGTGCACTTGCAGCAACTTTCAGCACTGCAAGTGCCAGGTGCGCCGGAAGCAATCACACCTACGGTCAAACAGGAGGATCTGCTGCAACAGTACACTCCTGGACTGCCGTTTCCTGACCACGCATATGCGCATGCATGCGTGATATGATGCTTGCCGAGCACAGTGAAGCGCTACCAACCATGTCAGGTTTGAAAGCAGCAGAGTCTGCTGCTCATGGCGCCAGCATAGCATCCTGAAGCGCCACCAGGAACTCCCCAATCAGCTACAACTAGATATCTGCGTCTTGATGACGCTGCCCACACTGCAAATACAAGCATGCTGTGCCCTCAAACATGCCACCTGCCAAACGGCTGCACTGGCGGCTGCTGCAAGTGGTCAGCTCAACAGCGCTTCACCCAACCAATGATCAAGCTTCTGATGCTTTCAAAGCAGCAAAGTGTGCTGCTCATGGCGCCAGCATAGCATCCTGGAACGCCACCAGAAACTCCCCTATCAGCCCCCTATCAGGGCTCACGCCCGCTAAACCATACAGCGGCGCAGAACCCTCAGCCCCTAAACCCCCAGGGTTCGCAGCCAGAGCCGCCAGTGCGGCCTTCATATCTGCTATCAGCCCAGGAACCACATCCACATGCTGCGCAGTGAAGCAAAAGTGCAGCGCTGCGGGCCGCTGCAGCGCATTGAAGTGCCAGCCCTTCTGCGTTAGCAGGTCGTTCAAGCAGTAGATGTTAAGCTTAGCAGGATCTGCAGCAGCAAACGAGACTACAGATGCATGCGGCTGCCCCAGCACCCGCAGCTCTGGTAGCTGCAGCGACAGCTGGCGTTTGAAATCACGCACGGCCCGCATGATGCCGTCTGCTGCTGAGAGCAGGCCGTCTTGGCCTAGGTGAACTAGGCTTGCCCACGCTGTGGCGATGACAGCACCAGATCGTGAGCCGGCCATGGTGGGGGAGATGTAGAGGCCGCCACTCCAGTCTGTTACACTGGTGAACTGGTGCCGCCGCAGATCTGCAATCAAACGCACCACAAACATGCAGCAGGATGGTTTGATCTCCCGTCCACCAAGGGCGGCACACACACTGCACTAGACGGATGGGCAGCACAGCTACCAGGCATACCCGCATACCCGTTGCTAGCCGTTGCCTCAGGTGACAATGAACGTAGGCGAACTAGCAGCTGCTGCTGCTGTGGCTCTGGGCTCCTGCTTGGCTGATGCAGCAGTGAACAACCACGTGAACAAGCTCTCACTTGGTGCCCTGCACAATACGACGCTGCCTGACCGATTGCAAGCAGTTTATCACTGGCTGTCCTGCCTGCGTAGCTGAATGCTGCAACAACAAAGCGCCTTCTCACCTAGCAACGTGCGCAGCCTAGCAGTGAACATACATTACTAGGCCTCGTGAAAACGAAGACACTTAAATGTGGATTGAACCTTCTTTCTTTTTGCAACCTGCGCAGCGCAACGCTGGAGCCAGCTTATAGCAGCAGCGCATCAGACTGATGAACAGCTGCGTGTTACGCCTGCTGACTGGCTGATGCAGCAGCAATGCGTGCAGGTGCTCACCTGGTGACCTGTACAGCCTGTACACCACGTTGGCGCCTATGGGAATCAACTGGCTGCCAGCTTTACTGACTGCCACAATCTTGCTACCTGGCTGATGCAACAGCATAACGTGCAAGTGCAGCAGTGCCCACCTGGTGACCTGTACAGCACCACACTTGTTCCCTTGTGCGCCATTCCAAATTTGTGTGTGTCCACACTCATGGACGTGACACCTGGCAGCAGCAGCAGCAGCGTACACAACAAGAAGCAGACAGCATTTGTATGTGAATCAGCACGAGTCTCAGCGTAATGTTTGCACAAATCTTTGCAGAAGTCGATTGTTTGAGAACACTGCCTTGGCAGCACCCACACGTTATGCTGGCATCAACACCCATGTCACCATATTTTATGCAGGCAGTGATAGAAGCATGAAATCTGGAAGCAATGCAGAGGCATAACATGACCACCTGCCTCACCCATGGCAGCATGCAGCCACCCCAGCAGGCAGGCATCAACGTTGCTCTTCATCTAGCACAGAATGAAACACAAGGGCATCACATAGCTTGTCCCCCAGTGCTGACAGCTAGGTACTCTGTGTCCCGCAGCCTTCACTCTCATCAACATCCGTGATGGTGTTTGCAATGGTTTACGTGACAAGTCCGCATCGCCTCACCTGGCAGCCTGAAGTCAAAGATAGGCACGTCATAGGCTAGCTGCTCAACAAACGGCAGCAGGAAGCCACCCAGGCAGCCGTCAACATGGCAGGGCACCCCTCGCCGCGCAGCTGCTGCTGCAATGCCTGCCACATCATCTACCACCCCATGGGGGTAGCAGGGCGCTGATGCGACCACCAGTACTGTGTTGCGAGTGATGCAGCGCGCAACAGACGCGCCGTGCAGCCTGCAGCAGCGCGCAATAAATGTGATTGCGTGTTAGGCGTGACACAAGGCGGGCAGCTCACAAAGGGGGCAGCCACCAGCACCGTGTTGCGAATGATGCGGCGCGCTGCTGACGCGCCGTGCAGCCTGCAGCAGCGCGCAGTCAGCGTGATTGCGTGTCGGGCGTGACGCAATGCGGGCAGCTTACGAAGAAGGCGACCACCAGCATGGTGTTTGCGAGTGACGCAGCGCGCAATAGACGCGCCGTGCAGCCTGCAGCAGCGCAGTTGACACGGTCGCAATGTTTGGCGGGGCACAATGCGGGTAGCAGGGTGCTGAGGCGACCACCGGCACCGTGATGCGAGTGATGCAGCGAGCCACAGACGGGCCGTGCAGCCTGCAGCAGCGAAGTAAACACGTTCGCGTGTTAGCGTGTTAGCCGTGGAGCCGCACAGGGGTGTCTTTGTCGTTATAGCAAGGCGCCTGAGTAAACGACATGACGAGGTGCGAGAAGGATTGATACCAAAGCCACCAAGCGCAGCACTGTTGTCGTACCTGAAGTCCTGCCCCAGGGGCGCCTGCACCAGCTTGATCTTGAAGTACTCGGCAGCCTTCCAGTACGCTGCGTGCGCTGACGGCCCCACCACCAGCTCAGGAGCAGTGATGCCTCGCTGCTCTGCCATGTGGTCGCGCGCAGCCTTGATGGCCAGCAGGATGCTCTCAGTGCCGCCTGCAAGGTGAGTGTAAGTGGTAAGCCTCGTGTCAGCGGCTTAGCACTGATGATACATTTGTTTGTACTGCCATGTGGTCGCGCGCAGCCTTGATGGCCAGTAGGATGCTCTCTGTGCCGCCTGCAATTGGGAACAGCACGCAGCAAATCCAGCAGAGTCAGCTCTTTCATGTGTTAATGCCGCGCTGCTCTGCCATGTGGTTGCGCGCAGCCTTGATGGCCAGCAGGATGCTCTCAGTGCCGCCTGCAAGGTGAGTGTAAGTGGTAAGCCTCGTGTCAGCGGCTTAGCACTGATGATACATTTGTTTGTACTGCCATGTGGTCGCGCGCAGCCTTGATGGCCAGTAGGATGCTCTCTGTGCCGCCTGCAATTGGGAACAGAAAGCAGCAAATCCAGCAGAGTCAGCTCTTTAATGTGTTAATGCCGCGCTGCTCTGCCATGTGGTTGCGCGCAGCCTTGATGGCCAGCAGGATGCTCTCAGTGCCGCCTGCAAGGTGAGTGTAAGTGGTAAGACTCGTGTCAGCGGCTTAGCACTGATGATACATTTGTTTGTACTGCCATGTGGTCGCGCGCAGCCTTGATGGCCAGTAGGATGCTCTCTGTGCCGCCTGCAATTGGGAACAGCACGCAGCAAATCCAGCAGAGTCGGCTCTTTAATGTGTTAATGCCGCGCTGCTCTGCCATGTAGTCGCGCGCAGCTTTGATGGCAAGCGAGATGCTCTCTGTGCCGCCTGCAATGAGGCACAGCACGCAGCAATCTCAGCAGAATCGGCTCTTTCATGTGTAACGCGGCGCTGCTCTGCCATGTAGTCGCGCGCAGCTTTGATGGCAAGCGAGATGCTCTCTGTGCCGCCTGCAATGAAGCACAGCACACAGCAATCTCAGCAGAATCGGCTCTTTCATGTGTAACGCGGCACTGCTCTGCCATGTAGTCGCGCGCAGCTTTGATGGCCAGCAGGATGCTCTCAGTGCCACTTGTAGTGAGGGACAGGAATGGCACACCTGGTGTCAGCGGCTTAGCACTAATGATACATTTGTTTGCTCTGCCATGCAGTCGCGCGCGGCCTTGATGGCAAGCAAGATGCTCTCAGTGCCACCTGCAATGGGGAACAGCACGCAGCAATAGCAGCAACAGCAGCGATAGCAACAGAGTCAGCGGCTCTATGGTGAGCACATATCGCGCGCAGCCTTGATGGCAAGCAAGATGCTCTCAGTGCCACTTGTAGTGAGGGACAGAAATGGCACGAGTGGTGTCAGCGGCTAAGCACAGGGTATGTACTTGTTTGCTCTGCCATGTGGTCGCGCGCAGCCTTGATGGCCAGCAGGATGCTCTCAGTGCCGCCTGCAAGGTGCACAGAAATGGCGAACCTGGTGTCAGCGGCTTAGCACAGGTTATGTACGTGTTTGCTTTGCCATGTGGTCGCGTGCAGCCTTGATGACCAGCAGGATGCTCTCAGTGCCGCCTGTACTGAAACACCGACACATCATGCAGCAATACCCGCAGAGTCAGCGGCTCTATGGTGAGGACATGTCGCGCGCAGCTTTGATGGCCAGCAGGATGCTCTCAGTGCCGCCTGCAAGGTGCACAGAAATGGCGAACCTGGTGTGAGCGTCTTAGCACAGGTTATGTACTTGTTTGCTCTGCCATGTGGTATGTACTTGTTTGCTCTGCCATGTGGTCGCGCGCAGCCTGCTGCACTAGATGTGCCAAACGTCGCAACATACTTTCACCACCTGCACTGCAATAATGCAGCTGCTTTGCTACATGTGCCGCCTTCATCTCACGTTCTACCGCAGCTCTGGGCATGTGCAACACCACAAGCAGCGCACCTGATGTCATAGCTCCGCACACATCAGGTGCGCTGGTGCCCGGCCCTCCATGCAGCATGGCAGCAGTCATGGCAATGACCTCTGCCTCCATCTGCCTTGTAACCATATCTGATACCCAGCTACAACAAACTAGTCTCCTGCTGCAGATACCCCGCAGATACCCAGCACTAAAGTAACCACCTACATCTGCAGCAACGCAGCTGCTGCACTATATGTGCAGAGCGTCAAACCCTAAAATTGACATACAACACATAAACCACACAAGTCTCGTACCTGAGGTCATAGCTCCGCACACATCTGGTGCGCTGCTGCCCAGCCCGCCATGCAGCATGGCAGCAGTCATTGCAATGACCTCCGCTTCCATCTGCCTCATCAGCGTCCACTGCCCAGCCACAACCAACATTTACGCGATGCACAACCAGCAATGTACATTCCCCCGCTGCACTGCAACAATGCAGCTAGCTCGCCACATGTGCCGCCTTAATCTGGCGTTGAAACCCCAAAACATACATATGACACCCACACAAGCACACCTGACGTCATAGCTCCGCATACGTCGGGTGCACTGGTGCCCGGCCCTCCATGCAGCATGGCAGCAGTCATGGCAATGACCTCTGCCTCCATCTGTCGCACGCTTGGGAAGATGTCTGCGTGCAGCGGGTTGGTCCAGCTGAAGAGGCAGTACACGTCATCCAGCAGCTGCTTGTGCCCCTCATCTGCAACATTGCACAGCAGAATCCGGTATATTGAACAAGCAAAAGAGGCTGGCTGTGCAGCTTTGTGAGACCAGGCAGTACACGTCATCCAGCAGCTGCTTGTGCCCCTCATCTGCAACATTGCACATATCGCATACGGATGGCAGGCAGGCAGGTGAGTCAGCCGCAAGAGTTAGTTGCAGCATATTCAGATGGCCGAGCAGACAGCAGGCCCTGACCAACAACTGCTGACGGAGAAGTGCGTTTGCGATGAATGTGCGGCAGACTCTCCTATGTTCGCCAGTCAGATGCTCAGCAAAAGCAAGCAGGTGCCGCCTGCACCATGACATTGATGAACAACCCCCATGCAGTGTCGCTAAACGGCACGTCACGTGCCCTTGATGTACACCATTCCAGCAACAAGGCAACTTGCAGCAAAAAATGTCACCTCACTGGACAAACACGACCCACAGCAGCGATCTACGCACCCTTGATGTACACCACTCCAGACATGCTGTTGGTGCCAGGCGCCACCCGCACGTTGCGCGACTCCTTGGCTGCATGCAGGCAACAGCAGCAGCATCATCACCATCGGGCGCAGAAGCAGATGAAGGACGGCAGAAGGCAAAGGCAGCAGCAATAAGAGCAAGGGCAACAAGCACTGCTACAACAAACCATGCGAAAGTTGTAGAATGTGTTTGATCAAAGGTCCAGCACACAGATGATGCGCATGTACTATCTGCATCTGCTGCCGCAGCATTGCTTGCACATCATTCACCAATGACACAACACCCAGAAGCACCGAGCATCCAGCTCGTACACTTCGTACACTTCGCACAACAGACACGCAACCAGGCATCAACCAGCCAGCTTGCTGCATGTGCTGCCGCTGCAGTGCATGCACCTCATCCAGAAGTAACACAACACCCAGATGCACCAGGCATCCTGCTCTCACACTTCAAACAACAAACACGCAACAAGATTCACTAGCCGGCTGCTCTCACCTTTGAGCAGCTCCAGTACAGCCTTCGCAGGACGCCCCTGCTTCGGCAGGTGCGTCATTGCCAAGCCATCCCGCTGGATGCCTGCTGCTATCTTGGCTGCTATCTTAGCCTTTTCTTTGGCTAGAAGTCCCCTGATGAATGGCGCTGCGCGTATGCAGGCGCATGCCCAGTTGACTATGCCTTGGCGGCGTATGCGTTCCAGCTTCGCTGCTGCTGCCTGCAAGCAGTGAGGTTTAACCACAAAACGTACATAGCTGGTCACAAGAAGCTGCGTGAAGCTGGTGTAGTGGTGGTTATATGGCACGACTCACAGCAGGTTGCAGAAGTTGTCATGCATGGCCGATGGCAGCTGGCAGGTCCTGCAAGCCGAAGCTGCCAAACACTCAGCCAAGGCGCTACTAGCGCCTGCATGTGTGTGCGTGTGTGTGTGTTGATTTGCAGAGATGCGCTCTGCTTCCTGCAGCTGCTTTAAGTCTTGGCACTGGCATGCTGCTGCCGCAGGTCTTGCTTCGCACCTGTGCTGCAGTAACCAGCAGCAGCGTTGCGCCAGCTGCTAGCAGCACTATCTGCCAGGGCCTGTAGCGGCTGAGCAGCGCATCCACGGCTGCTACTGAAGCCTGCAGTTTCAGCGGCACCAAACAACACTGCTTGCAGGCATAGTACTATGTGTGTGAGTGGCGTATGCCACTGTGCGCCAAGCCACACAACGAGCCTACGCATATCGTGCTATGCTGGGATGAGGCGCTAAATGATCTTGAACTAGATGATGGAATCATGCAGTCATATGCTTGCGTTCATCCTGCTAGCCATACCGGTGCTGCATGGTGCTCAAGCCAATCAGCAGCAGCTCACCAGCAACTGTGGCGAGACAGCGTCCACCACCAGGTGCAACACTGCTGCAATCGGCTTAGCTACCCCGTCCAGCGCTACTACTATCGCCCGCATCATCTGGTGGAACTCAGGCCCTATCTGCTGAGCTACGGGAGCGAGGACCTTCACATATGGTCCCAGCAACTGCTGCAACCAAGCAGGCAGACCCATAATGGTCGCTTACAGTCGACAATCAGAAACCGGAACAGACGGATCACTTGAGCCAGATAGTGTTTTCGTAAAGCGTGCAACCTGCGGATGCCTCGGCCTCAACGAAACTCATGCTACAGGCCTCGGCTTTTGGGGCAGGATCTGCTCAGCGACCACAGTGAAGGCGTACAAAGTGTTTGAGTTAATTACAGTTGATGACTTGAATACTACCCTATGATCTTAGCACACCACGCACGCCATCTGATGACACCTGATCAGCTCACGGACAACCCTTGTTATGACAGGTGGTGGTTACTCTGCCCAACTGCACGGCACTTTCTGAAAACGTGCCACTGCCATGGAGCTTATGGAACACCATCTAACAGATGGAGTTTCCCCGCCATTGAAAGCGAGGCATCACATGCACGGGCGCTGCAACTTGCACACCAGCATCATGCGAGTTGCACTGCGTGTTTGACCAGCGCTAGCAGGGTGCTTGGTTGCCACACACACAGCAGCACGCTGCATCGCCACCACAAAGACCATACTATGGTGGCACCCATGCCAGCAGCATGAGCTACAGCCGGTATAGGCCAACTGGCGTTTGCAACTTGCGCGGCGCGCACCACAAGACATCCACCTCACGACGGCTCGCTGTTCTGCCATGCAGTGGCTGCTCCTGTACCATGACCCAAGTACCTTATGCTGCCCAACGCTGCCTGTGAGCAGCCCAAAACCTGTCCACAGCACCGTCTTCCAATGAAGTACCTGACACTTGCAGCTCCTGCAGCTGCGGCAGCGCTGTCAGCAGCATCAGCTGCAGCTCTGTCAAGCCGGAATTCCGGCTCAAGTTGAGATGCGACAAACCACTGAGGTGCGCGATAGCCGCCGTGCAGGCACAGTAGCCCAAGCTGCATTCCCTCAGAGTAAGGCTGCGCAGCTGCTTCAAGCTGCAGGCGAGAGCCACTGCGGTGGTGTCGCCAACAGCTGCCTTCAGATCAACCAGACGCAGCCGCGTCAGTGACGTCAGCGCTGTCAGAGCCATGCAGTCAGCAGCTGGCATCTCTGTTTCAGCGGTAAGGTAGAGCTGTGACAGGCGTGTAAGGGACGCCAGGTGGCTGCACACAGGGTGCAGGTATGGCATGTCCACCCCGTCATTGCCCACGTAGCAGCAGAAGACCAGATACGTGAGGGTTGTGGCAGCTGACAGGCCCTGCAAGCAGGCAGAGCAGCAGGAAGTGACTGCAAAGTTGTGGCAGAATCATTGTTCACTAAACACACGTGCGCTAGGGATTAGTGCAGGTGAGTTGCTGCCGCGGTCGCATCAATGCACGCTGAACACGTTGCGTGGCCATCATGCGGCTACACAACATGACATATCTTGTATCAGCAACATACAAGCCCTACATTTGGTACCATGTCCTGCAACGTAGCAGCATATTCTCAACCATGAGCAGGCTGCTGCAAGCACTGCGGCAGTGAAGGCTCAACGTGACTGCTTACCTGCAGGGTAGAGGTGAAGACACCTTCAGTCATCTGCCCTGCATGCCGAAGATCCAAGCTGACAAGCGCTGGCAGCTGCCGCCAAACATCTGCTGTCGCAGCAGCTGCATCTGCATCTGCATACTCCAAGGTCAGCTGCTGCAGGCAAGGCAGCTGCGCCATCTGCAGCAGCGCCTGATGTTCATCCGCATCTGCAAACTGCACGAGCAGCGTCAGTGCTGCAGCTGCTGCATGTCTGCAATGCCCACTGCTGCTGGTGAAGCGATGCGGCAACCTGCGATGTCTAGCTGCTGCAGCTGCTTTGGAAACACCCAGCCCTCCTGCAGCAGCAACCTGTTGGATAACCGGTCTGCATATGCAGCCAGCTGCAACCGCTGCAGACCTGATAGGCCTGCAAGGTCTATTGCTGCACCATCTGTCAGTGTAAGCTGCAGCGTATGCAGAACTGTCGGTTGCCAC
>CADDIJ020000771.1:0-26995 GCA_902809745.2 Tetradesmus lagerheimii
GCACACGCCTGACAATTGACAACTGGACGCGATCAGCAGAGAGCACATGCCTGACAATTGACAACTGGACTCGATCAGCAGAAAGCTCCATGCCTGACAATTGACAACTGGACTCGATCAGCAGAGAGCACATGCCTGACAATTGACAACTGGACTCGATCAGCAGAGAGCACATGCCTGATAATTGACAACTGGACTCGATCAGCAGAAAGCTCTACGCCTGATCACTGGACTTGATCAGCAGAAAGCTCCATGCCTCACAGCCTGCCACTGCGACAGGCGTTCTAACAGCCGCTTGATAAACAATGCCTCATGCCACTTGCGTCAGTGTTGGAAACCTTCCACCCTGTGGTGGTGCTGCTGCTGCTGCTGTGCTGTTCTTCTTCTTGCCAATGGTGGGAAACAGGCAAGCAACCAGCATAGCTAGTGCAACAGCAAGGAACAAACCAGTGATCAGCAGCACATACACTGCAACTGAGCCTGCTGCCTGATGGTACCCCAGCAGTTGACGCGTATCAAGAGCATCAGGCTTGATGAATGTGGTGACACACATGCACGTCATCAGCAGCACTGCAACTGAGGCTGTCTGCAGGCACTGGCTCGCGAGCAGCCTGAAAGGCCTGAACACAGCTATCCCCAGCATGTAAGCTGCCAGGGGTGCAGACAGCAGCTGTGCCTGGTAAAACTCGTGCCAGATGCGGCAGTAGACGGCGATGAACACCAGCAGCAGCGTCTGGCAGTGAACCACAACATCCCACACAATGTTCACGCGATACCGCGCTGAGCTCAGCAGCATAGACAAGCGGCCGCCATGCGGCACAGGCGGATGGATCCTGTAATTACTGTACATGAACCCATAGCGTGCAGTGAAGCGCTGGTCATTCAAACGGCCGGTGTGCAGCGCGTGCTGCAACCAAACCAGCACAAAGACTGGCACTGCTGCACAGAACACCAAAGCAGGCACACCAACGCCAATTGCCCACTGCCACTGCGACTGGCCCACAGCATGTGTTGGGCACGTCAAACTCATGTCCATCAACCATTGCCGGACACTGCCGACTTCCATGCACGAGAACATGCCCACAGTAGCTCGAGCTACAGCAGGATAAGTGAAGAACACAGTGACCAGCAGCGTGACGATCGCGCGCTGCTTCATGAATTCCCAATAGTTGGGTCGACGGGCAGTGGCAGTGGCGCGCAAGCGCGACCGTAGTCGCTCAAACATGTGCCCCTCGACAACATATCCACAACGAAACCGAAGTATTTGAGCAAGCCAGTCAGCACAGAACTCAGAGCAGCGTAAAACCAAGGCATCACCCACCACCACAGAGCATGGCATGCTACTAGCAGGAAGTACATTGCCACAGGTGCTGCCAGTACTACGGCGCCTCTAGCTCCAGTCCTGTTTGCACCCCAAGACGCCCACGTGCCCAACATGTCTGCGAGCAGGCAATCGAGGGCTGCAGGTGATGCAAATGCCCAATCCCAGGCAAGACTTACACCACCAAACGCACTGTCCAGCACCCCAGGCCAAGCGACTGGCATCTTGGCAATGATGGTCAGGTACTGCAGGGCAGAACACAGCAGCATGCGCGAGCGGGCATACCAAATCGTCAAGCATGCAGCAACGCAGGAGCTCAGCATGCTGCCAATGAACACGTGGATGCAGGAGCAGCAGCAGCAGCAGAGCTGGCTAACATGTGCGCAGCATGCTCCTGCAGATGACACGTGCATTGTATTCATAAGCAAGCCAATGGATACAACAGCCGGACTGTATGGATTGTACAGCAGTTGCGACATGTCCGCACAGCGTACAGCAGCTACAGCATGCCCGCACCTGCAGGTACATGATGAGTGCCTTCACCACATCAGTTGCATCCAGCTTGTGCCGCTGGCTGCCGTTTGCGTGCTGGCGGTTCTCCGCTATGCTGCGCTGTATCGTAAACCAGACAACAACTGCTACTGCTGCACCCAGGCTCAGCAGAAGGAAGATTATGCGATACCGTGCCTCTGCACCCATGCCAGGGCAGCGCCGGCAGGTGAATGGCTCAGTTTGGCCCCAACCTGGCATGCACGTGCTGCAAAGTTGGCCAGTGTAGTCCAGAGCGCACAGCTGGTGTTCATAGGCTGACCAGTTGTCAGGGAGGTGCTGCTTCTGTTGAAAGGGTGGGCTGTAGCAAGGGCCAACTCTCGCTGTCCAGGAGGATAGTGCATGCACGCCTCTTTGTTAGGGCACCTGCATCCAGAACATGAAACATGCACAAATTGGGTGAGCACTTAGCATATGTATAGCTTTGTATTGTACGTTTGGTGCTATATGTGGCGCTGGTGGGCAAAAGCAAGGTGGTTGTTTGTAATCATCATCCATACTCAAGCCAAAGCATTAACGCCATTGGCACCACGTCAAAAGAGCAGACAACACTGCTCTGTTACCACCGGCATATCCCACCCACCTGATCATGATCCCTTCGTTGAATAGCTGTGTGCATTGTGGCCAGGTGCCACCTTGCCCGCTATGCCAAAAACTGTCCACAGGCACCACTACTGCACCGCCCCTGCACTGCGCAAACTCTGGGCAGCCCATGCATGCACTGCTGCTGCTGTTGTCCAGGCTGTACGTCGGTGGGCGGCACTCCTGGCATACATTGTTCTGAGCAATTTCTCCCACTACACAGGTCCTGCTCTGTACCACAGTGGGACTGAGGTCGCCAATGTTGTTGCCAGTCCCAGAAAACAAGATCTTGACAGATCCATCAGAGTACATGTCGCTTCCGTACCCCATCACAGCTGTGTTGCTCCCAAACAAACAGCCGCCTGTGACAGCAATCACTGCATTGCCAGCGCCTGCAACCCCTGTGCCAGCAATTCCTCGAGTTGCCGCAACACCGCCGCCTGATGTAATACCTCTGTTGCCAGTAAAGTTTGTACGCAGCAGGACAATCCTGCCACTGCTTGGACCCAAACTATGCAATCCCCCGCCATTGCCAGCAGCACAGTTCTGGAAACTAGAGTTTGAAATGTCGATAATTCCCTGGGTCTTTGACGCCATGCCGCCACCAGGTCCAGGGCTGCAGGTGTTGTTGATGAAGCGACTGTTAGATATGCTCATATTGGCATGCCCTTCCACATCTACTGCACCACCTGAACTCACTGCATGGCAACTGTCAAAGACCGAGTTGTGTATAATGGACTTTGATGTAAGGGCTGCAGTCAAGCATCCACCAACAAGATTACTAAAAATAATAATCAATCCTTGTAAGCCATACCTTTCGGCATCGGCAACCGCGCCTCACCCACTGGGGAGGCGGAAAGCAGACTGATTATTCTCTCTATTTTCGGTGTAAGGTAGACCACCAACAAGATTACTCTTACACCCATCAAACAAGCAGCTGACAACAGTCAATGAGGCATTGTTCTGAACAAGAATGCCACCGCATGTGATTCTTGCTGGACAGTGAGTGAACAAGCTACTGGCAACAGTCAAGCTGCCACCATAGTTATTTATGCAACCTCCGTAGGTCGCGCTGCGTGCCTTGAAGCTGGATTTGGCAATGTAAACCAGAGCATTGTGCGACACAACGACACCACCACCAGACCCATCATAAATCACTGAGCAGTTTGTGAAGTTTGAGCCGATGATGCTGACATGTGCTGATGCATTTGTTGACACACCAGCACCATAACACTCTGCTGAACACTCTCTAAAGTATGAGCTGGTGATGTTGACACGCGCTGATGCATCCGCTGAGACACCACCACCTTCTCCTTGTGCTAAACACTGTGTAAAGTTTGAGCTGGTGACGTTGACACGTGCCAATGCATATGCTGACACACCACCACCATATGCTCGAGCTGAACACTGGGTGAGATATGAGCTGATGATGCTGACACGCGCTGATGCACCTGCTGACACACCACCACAAGTATGTTTTGACTGAGACTGTGTGAAGGTTCAGCTGGTGATGCTGACATGCGCTGATGCGTTTGCTGACACACCACCGCCATAAAACATCGCTGAACTCTCTCTGAAGTTTGAGCTGGTGATGTTGACATGCGCTGATGCATCTGCTGACAGACCGCCGCCATCATAGTCTGCTGAGCACTTTGTGAAGGTTGAGCTGGTGATGCTGACATGCGCTGAGGCACTTGCAAACAGACCACCACCATATTCCGCTGCACACGCTGTGAAGTCTGAGTTGGTTATACCAACCTCTGCAAAGTCAACGGCTGCCACACCACCACCATCATGGTATGCATTCAAGCGGTCAAATGAGCAGCTACTGACAGCTACACTGGAATTACTTCTCGCAAGCACACCAGCACCAGATCTACCACTGCAGCCCACAAAAAGCGTCTGCCTGAGTGTCACACGTGCACTGTCCATCACCCTGATCATGTTGCTTGGTTGGCAGTGAACACACTCTGGTGCAGTGTGCCAGTGACATTGTCCCCAAAGGCCATCACTGCTGTTGTGAAGTCAGAGCCGTTATGAACAAGCTGCACACCCTTCACTGTGACGTCGACCAGCTCCACATGGGAGTTGCCACAGGAGAACAGCAGCGGGTAATGTGGTACCCACCCCACCCACTCGCGTTCGCTGTATTGCGCTGCTCGCCGTTGGCAGCGGAGTCGTTCTACCAGCTTTACACCAGAGAAGTCCTTTTCATGCTTGTGCAACAGCGTCCTGTTGTATCCGATGACAAGAAGACCCTGTGAGGGCACCGACGGTGTGCAGCTGACACTGGCTTCGCTCAGGCCAGCCTCGGTACCAACAAATCTTCCTGTGCAATTGAAGCCGGGTCTAGCCTGGATCGCGTGTGCACAGCTGATGAGCATGAGAGTCACTAGCAGCCCGACACATAGTAGCAATTGCACTTTCGCTTGCATCAGGTGGCAGATCGGAAGGCGACAAATGAGCAATAGCGACTTTAACCGCGGCCAAACACAGGATCGCTAACATGCGGAGCGGCGTACATGCGTCACGGACAGTCGGACTGTCCGGGGCAGCTGGTGGGAATGACAAGCCAATGATCAACCTCCAAGGGAACGGCCAAGCCACGCTTTGACATATGCTGAATGTTAATATGCTGCCAACACAACCGTGAGACCCCGTAAGAGCAGCTTGTTCGGGGAGTGTCCACTGAAGAATCAGCTGCTTACTTGCGCAAAGTTTGACTTCCCATGTTGTGGCCCACAGATGACCTAGATCCTCACCCTCTGCCAAAACAGGCACAATCTACGCAAACTGTCACACTGGGCGCACTTTGGCGGCCTAAAGTAGCCAGTTTATAACTGTAATGGACAGAAGCAGTACTGCTTGCACTAGTGCAAGGTTTGCAAACCAATGAATTACATCTGCCGTCGCGACAATCGTCAGTCCAACTTGACTATTGAATAGCCCAGGGCTGCAGGAAAAAAAATTATATTAGCCACCTAGCTAGCCTAGCCGGGCTAGCTGCGGACACCTGCCGCCTCCTGACGAGGGCAGCAGGCTGAGCAAAGCTGTGCAGGCACTTCTCCAAGGAGCACAAGCTACACGCCTGCCTCATCATCACCATGATGCCAACCAAGCCATGCCAACACAGCCATAAAAGCCTCGCTGCGCCCCGGACTAAATGGGTATCAACAACAACTCAGCTGCCAGCCGAGGTCTCCAGCTCTCGCTAGAACAGCAACCAGACGCTGGCGCGCGAGGGTGACCGCACATTGGCCGTCGCTCAGCGCTGCTCTTCAAGTCCAACTCGGCTCTTCAGCGCTGCTGCAGTATTGCGTACTGCCTCCCTTGTGGTGCGCCTCGGGAGGCCGCCAATAATGATGTGCTGGTCCAGAGAGTTGGCCAGCTCATGGCTGCTGCTGGCGCTGAAAGGCGCCAGGGCTTGACTAGCAGCCAGGGCTCTGCTCTCAGAGGACAGCCGCGGGTTGCCGATACCACGCACTGCCATACGGCGAACCCTGCTTCCGAAGACAACACATGCACAGAGCAACCAGGCAAGCAACTACACAGGCCGCAAAGCACCCCATCCCCTCACGCACAGCTGCTTTGCTCTGAATATCACTGCTGTGGACGTGAACTGGTAAGCATGGAGGTGTTCCTTGCTGGTGAAAACAGCTGTGGGGACTCTCACAGGCATTGTTACACGATGTGTACATGTCAAGTTACACGGGTGATAGATATAACACAAAGAATAAGCGCACCTGTGAGGCTAGGCACCTACCTGACCCCACTGGACAGATAACAGCAGAATTATGGCACAGCTCAGCCTATGCTACATACTGCGCTCTACTGCTATTGCAAAACAAAACTACATACATTCAACTTGGTGCACAGCCACTGTCAAATTGAGATTCTGGCGGTCATAACCAAGCAACTGCGTGCTAGAGATTGTCTATGTCATCGCTGAGGTCAAGCTAAACACCACCACCAGCATGGCGCAGGACCTGCAGGCAGAGCAGCAACACAAGTCATGTTGTCAGCAGCAGCAGAGACTGAGTGCTCAACATTACCTGGTAGCAGGGGCAGCCTGCTTGCCCGTGCTGCAGTGTGTGGGGGTCGTAGATGGATGCAGCAGGCCACTGTATGGCTTGTGTGCGCCGTGGAGAAGTGGCAATTGACGGCGCTTGGCATTGCAGGCTGCGCAGCAAGGAAGTGCTGCAGCTGTGCTTGACGGTCATAGGTGCACTTGATGCGCTCTCAGTTGTTGTGGACAGATGGCAGCTGGTGTGCAGCAAGGTTTGGTTGCAGGGCACTCACCTACACAACACAACAGACACCAGCAGGCAGGCAGCACAGAGGAAACGTGCAGCAGGCAGGCAGCAGCACAGCAGGCAGGCACAGCAGCCCGCGCGGCAGGGGACAGAAGGGTCAAGGGGCAGCATGCAATGCTGTGATATTGTGACATGAAGCACACACAGATCACACGTGTGCCGCAGACATACCATGCATTACTCACATGCCAGTCACGCAGCAAAGGTACAGCATCCAGTCTCAGCAGTACATGCAAGGAGCGCATAGCAGTTGCGGGAGGGCTGAACTTGACACACTGCACAGTACTAGACCTTTGACGAATTCCTATGCAGCTGCGTCCTTCCTCCCAGCTACTGCGCAGCCTTCAGGGTGAGGCCGTGCCTTGCTGCCAGCAGCAGCACCTCCGCCTTCCGACCAGCAGCTGCAGCGCAGAACGAACAGCAGTGTAATTGTGCAGCACAGGTCCAACAGGAGGCGCATCACCAAGAAACTGTGGAGACAACCAGGCAGACGGGCAAGAAAGAATAGCACTGATGGCGAGCAGCGCAGCACCACCCAGCAGGCGCAGCACCACACCAGGAGGATGTGCAGACATGGATGTGCATCCATGCAGGGGCAAAGGGCCAGGACAGCACAGCAACGCAAATTGTACAGGTTGTACACCAGGGCAGCCATTATGTATGCTGGTGTCTTTGTGCTCAGCAAAGGCACACTGAATTCACAATGGTCGCTGCTACGTAAAGGGGCAATAGCAAGTGCTGCATGTTGAGCCTGCTCACTGCTGCGTAAAGGTGCGACAGCGATTGCTGCACGTTGGGCCTGCTGACAAGTCCGTAACAAAGCACATCATGCTGCTACGCAGAGCACCCCACGCAACGCACCTGCTGTGTCGTAATGCAACTGCCACAGCTGCAAGCTCCAGGGGTGCACCTGCAGCCCTTTCACTGCCAACTCAGCAGCCGCAGAACCTGACACTACCCCAGCCAGCTGAATAACACCTGCCCACATCGCCACAGGCGCAGGTGGCTCGCAGTTGCAGCAGATACGAATAGCCAGGGGAGCCAGCCAAGCTTTGAATTGTGTGTCATTGCAGGCGTTGTGTCTGCTGGCTTGCAGCAGCAGCTGCAGCAGGCCGGGGCTTGCTGGGCAGCTGTTGACCAGCTGCTCCACTACCAGCACCAACTGCAAAGCATCAACCACGGGTGAAAGTAACGGCATGAAAGCACAGCAAGGGAGGGTGCCGCTGAAGCAGTACATCCACTCTGCCATGCAGCTGCAGGTAGACATCAGGTGGTTGGCTTGTGTTTCACACCTGCATTGACCTGCAACACACAAGGCAGATGCAACTCTGGTGCAAAGACAGGACTCCCTCAAAAGCCACACACCCGGCTCACCTGCTTACGCTCCAGTGTAGCCATGATCACGTCCAACCCCGCATCCAGCGAGGCACTGTGTGGCTGCAACGCCTTAGGCTGCAGCCTCTGCACCACCTGCTCACTGCTGAACTGCAGCTGGGGGTACTGCAGCGCTGAAAGAGGCCCACTGCGGCTGCTGCTGCTGTTGGAGCTAGGGCCAGCATTGCCAGCATCAAGCTGCATCTGCTGCTGAGGAGGAAGAGTCATGCGCAGAACCTTCAGCAGTGAGCCCAGAGCAGCATTGCTCCTCCGTGGTTGCCAACCACCCAGTTCCCTGCTGGTGCTGTTGCTGGCGCCGGCAACACTACCAGCAGCTGCTGCTGCAGCTGCTGCCATTATGTCATCAGCATCGGCAGGTTGCTGCTGCTGCGGCTCATCACCCTGCCTACCAACCGTAGCTGCAGCAGCTTCCACCTTGGCCATGGCCGCGAGCAGCGACAGTGCCTGCTGCTGCAGCAGCGCTAGCAGCCCCTGCTGCTGCCACTGCACTGCCTCCTGAACAGCTGCCATCAAACACAGCCGGGCACGGCCCCACTGCCCTATGCAGGCCTCATACCCACACCAATTCAAGAGAGCCAGGCAACGCTGCAGCAGCAGAGCTGGTGCTGGTGGCCGATCTTGTGGCAACCCCAGGGGTGACGGCTGCTGCTGCTGCTGCTGCTGTTGCCCCTCAGTGGCTGCAGCGCCTGCATCTGTGTTATACAGCAGGTTCTGATATGCCTCACGCACTCGGCTAGGGTCTGGCAGTGGCAGCTGCTGCAGCTGCTGCAGGGCGTCCACTCCGCTCAGTGCTGCTGTTGCTGCTGCGGCCGTTGCGACAGCTACTGCAGGTGCTTGAGCTTGCTGCAGCTCAAAAAGCAGCAGCCCAGATGCTGCAGATCCCAGCACCAACTGCAGCACGCCCTGCTGCTGCTGCTGCTGCTGCTGTTGCCCTGCTGCTGGTGGGGCCTGCATAACAGCAGCAGCTACCGCAGCCCAGGAGTGCTGCTGCTGCAGCATAGCGCCAAGAGCCAGCAGCAAGCCTTGCTGAGAAGCTCTGGTATCAGCTGGCAGTAGCAGCCACGCAGCCCTTGCACTGCTATTGCTAAGCATTGCTGTTTGCTCTGCAGCAGGAGCCATTCCCTGCTTCTGAGCAGTGCTGGCTGCTTCGTCAGCTTGCAGTGCAGCTGAGCATTGCCACAGTGCTGCCTGCAGACAGCTGCTGCTGCTGCTCTGTGCAGCTTTAGGAGAAGCTCCTAGCTGCTGCTGCTGCTGCTGTAGCTCTGCCACCCCATATGGCACATCACTGGGGTGCTCTACCAGACCCAGCTGGCGCCAGTATGGCTGCAGTGCTAGGTAGCTACAAAGGATGGCTTGCGCTGCACCAGCCCTGTCTTCCTGCTGCTGCTGCTGCTGCAGGGGGGACTCAGCTGCTCCACTCTGCTGCTGCAGCTGCTGCTGACGATGACTTGTTATGCAGCTATCCGCAGCTGCCTGCAGCAGCCTCCCAGCAAGCTCAAAGCCCTGATCAGAGTTGGACGCGCCAGCGCGCAAGGCAAACGCAGCTGCATTCAGCACAAACAGCTGCTGCTGGTGATGCAGCCGTGCCTCAACTGCAGTTGGCAAGCTCCCGCACACAGCAGCATGTGCCAGTGACAGCCACAGCACAGCTGCGTGGCGAGGGTGCTGACTCAGCAGCGCTAGCAGGCCAGCTACTGCTACCTTGCCCAGCTCTGATGCTATTAAGATGTCATGCGCCACAGCACAGGCAGCTGCTGCCATCTGAGCAGCTGCTGCTGCTGCAGTGCCAGCTGCACCTGCTGCTGCTGCAGGTCCTGGCTGCGATGGTACCAGCGAGCCCTGCTGCTGCTGCTTTGTCATTCTGTCAAGCTCTGAAAGCAGTGCCGCAACTGACTTGTTTGCAGCTGCTACTGCTTCCTTCACTGCCTTTGGAGTAGGGAAGCTGCACTGCTGCGCTGCATCTGCATCTGCATCTGCAAATGCTGCTGCTGCAGATGCCAGCAGCTGCTCACACCAAGCTGAAAAGAGCTCCTGTGCCCCAGCATCACACAAGCAACGAAGCAGACGCAGTGCCACATCCAGCACACAGTCTGCAAGCCCAGCTGCATCAGCAGCACTGATGCTAGACCCTGCTGCAGCTGCTGCTGCTGTTGATGCCCCTCCCTGCGAGCCAGTGCTGCTGCCAACTTGACCAACCCCCGCTGCTGCTGCTGCTGGTCCTGCTGCTGCTGCCAGTGACGCAATAGCTTTCAGCCACACCACCGCCTGCTGCTGCCATGTGGCCTGTACACTGCCAGCCAATACATGCAGCTGGTAGCAGCTTCCACAGAAGCCCTCAAGCCTTTGCAGGACAGTCGCCTGCATAGCCCCAAAGCCAGCTCGCCGCAGCAGCAGCTGCACATGCAGCAGCCACAGGTGTGGCTTACCTGAGTGTGGTCCCAGTCCTTGCAGCAGAATGCTGCCAGCTTTGTTCAGTAGATCAACGCGTTTGGTGTGCTGGTGCTGCTTCTGGCTCCCACCAGACCCTGATGCTGCTGATGCTGCGGGTGGGGATGCTGGTGTTGCTGCTGAACTTGTAACAGCAGGAGCTGCTGCTGCTGCTGCTAGTGCTGACTCAGGCGCAGGGCTCTCCAGCACATCCAGAGCCGCCAGAGCCCACGAGAGCCAAAACTCCAGATCGTGCTGCTCTTGATCTCGCCTTGCCTGGAACCTCGCATCAACCTCGGACAAAGCAGCGGTGACAGCAGCTGCGACCTGCTCAGGCCCTGCTGGTTGTACTGCTGCTGCTGCTGCTGCCACCCCAGCTGCAGGCTGCCCTGTACCTGCTGTATGTGTCCCTACTGCTGCTGCTGCTGCAGCTGCTGGGACGGCTGGCATGCCAGGTTCTGGTGTCCCAAATCTCGTCTTCATATCTGTCCCACTAAAGTAACGCCACCCTCTGACTTTGCCCTGCTGCTGCTTCTGCTGGCCGCCTTGTTGCTGCTCCTTGGCAGCTGCTGCTGCTGCCAATCGGCCAGCCTGCAGCCACTGCTGCTGCAGGGCCTGCTGGGTTGCTGCTAGCTGCTTTTCTTGCTCTTTTTCACCAAGCAGCTGGTACATGTCTAGGCCAGGCAGTGGCCTGTCAACAACAGACAGCTGATGGATCCAAGGGAACAAAGGCTGCTGCTGCTGCTGCTGCTGGGGGAGCTGTAGGGTGCTGCTGCTGCTGTTGCTGACTCTAGCACACGCCAGTAATGCATTCTGCTGCGTGCTGCTATGCATCTGGCGGTTGCTGCCAGCTGCCAAGGCAGTAGCTGCATGACTGTTACTGCTGCTGTTACCGCTCCTCGGCAAGCTGTGCTGCCACAGTACAGCAGCCGCAGGAACAGCAGCATCCACAGCAGCTGCTTTCGCAGCAGCAACAACGAGTCTACTCTGCCGCATGTTGGCAGGTGCTGCTGCTGCTGCTTGTAATAGACTGTTACCCAGCACCCCAGTCACCAGCTGCAGCCAATCTACTCCAGCTGCCGCTATAGCATCATGTAAGAGCCCGCTAGCGCTGCCACTGCCTGCACCCTGCTGCAGCTTCCCTGCAGCAGCAGCAGCAGCGCCTGTACCCTGCTGCTGCTGCCGTGTCTGTTCCTGCAGCCACTCTGCCTTCCATGCAGCCACAACTGCAGCGGCATCTGGCACCCCGGCTGCCTGCAGCAGCTGCTGCAGCTGCTGCTGCACCTCCCCAACTCTTGCTGACATGTCTGCCCAGTGCTGCCATGAACACGCAGCGTCTCTATGCACCCCACGTGCCTCATGCCTACACAACGGCCAGTGCGGGTCAATACTATGGCAGTACGTCGCACTAGCAGGGTCTGCACCAGGGCACACTGCAGGGAACTGCCCAGCCAGACGGTAACTCCGGAAGCAGAGCAACGGGCTTTCGTAGGGCTTGTGCTTGCTGCCGGTGATGCTGCCTAGACCTGGCTTGCTGCTGTGGTGCTCCCGAGGGCTCAGGCTTGTGCCGCCTGCACCTGCTGCTGCAGCAGCTGCGGCTGCCTGTTGGCTAGTGCCAGCACTGCTGCTGTGGGAGAAAGCGCTTGCTAGTGCAGCTGCGAGGTTTGAGGCAGCTGCGGCAACGCCAGTCACAGTGTCAGTGGGAGCTCCACCATTGGCCACAGCGCTACTACTCGCACCAACTCCATTCTCAGCAGTTTGCAGCTCTGCTGCAACCTGTAGCACCGAATGCAGCACCTTGAGCAGCAGCTGCTGCTCACCAAACCCTACAGCAGCTGCAGCAAGCTCAATTCGCTGCAGCGCTGATGCCTTAGCATCTATGCTGGAAGCCTCTGCAGAAGTCGCCACATGCAGCCAGCCTAAGCTGGTGGTATCATGCTGCTGCTTGGGTGGCCGCTGCCGGCGCTGCCGCACTGGGGATGACAGCTGCTGCTGCTGTGGCACCTCCTGCTTGGTGGGTGCCTGCTGCTGCTGCGTTTGCGTCTGCTGCTGCAAGGCAGGCTGCTGCGGCTGATCAACATCCATGGCTGCAACATCAGCAGCGACATCCTGCTGCTGCTGCTTGGTTACCTGCTGCTTGATTGGCTGCTGCTTGCTGGCTGCAGCGCCTGCTGCTGCTGGTGCTGCTGGTGGCCGCTGTGCTGCCGCTGCCGCTGGGGCTGCTGCTGCTGCCGCTGCTGCTGCCTTGCGCCTCCCAGGAGCAACATACCTGGCAGGCTTCTGTTCAGGAGCTGCTGCTGCTGCTGCTACTGGCTCACATATAACTGCCACAACAGCAGCAGCAGCGGCAGCAGGAGGGGCAACGCCACCAACAGCTGCTTGGGCAGCTGGTGCTGGTGCTGCTGGTTGTGTTCCCACTGTAGGTGCTGCTGCTGCTGCTTGGCCTTCAGGCTTGCTGACACCAACATCAGCGGCTGCTGCAGGCATCAATGCAGCTGCTGGCTCTACCTTGCCAGAACCGGCAGCAGACTGCATCCCTGCTGCTGCAGCAGCATTGGGCTCACCAACAGCAGCAGCAGGGGCAGCAGGTGTGGCCACAGCTTGTGCTGGCGCAGCAAATTGTGGCTGGCCAGCAGCAGCGCCAGCAGCTGCAGCAGCAGGACTAGCAGCAGCAGCAGCAGCAGCAACAGCAGCAGCAGAGGCCTCCGCTGCTGCAGTGCCTGCCACCCCCGCAGCTTTGCTGTCTGCCCTGCTGGCCTGCCCACTGCTCTCTTTCCCAGCATCCTCCTTGCCTTTCATATCCACTAAAGCCACAGCAGCTGCCGTCGCATCCTTGGACCCCACAGCAGCAGGCGTTGCCGCTGCCGCGTCTTCTCTGCTACGCTGCTTGCCGGCAGCGTCACTGGACCCCCAAGCAACAGCTGCTGCTGCTGCTGACTCTGGAGCTGCCGCCTCTTCTTTGCTACGCTGCTTGCCGGCTGTGTCCCTGGACCCCAAAGCAACAACTGCTGCTGCTGTTGCTGCCCCTGGTGCTGCTGCTGCTGCCTCAGTCTTGCTGCGCTCCTTGCCGGCTGTGTCTTTGGACCCCACAGCAACTGCTGCTGGTGCTTCTGCTGCTGCCTTCGGTGCTGCTGCTGCTGCCTCATTCTTGCTGCGCTCCTTGCCGGCTGCGTCTTTGGACCCCACAGCAATAACTGCTGCTGCTGCTGCCTCCGGTGCTGCTGCTGCTGCCTCATTCTTGCTGCGCTCCTTTGCACGATCTCTGCTACGCTCCCGTCCCCGCTCCCTGCTTGTGTCAGCCCTAGCCCTCTGCCGCTCCCTCTCTTTGCGACCCCTGCTGCCGCTCCTGGATCTGCTACGGCTACTCGCTCTGCTCTGCTGCTTGTCTCTGCGGCCCCTGCTGCGGCTGCGAGACCTGCTACGGCTGCTGGGACTGCGCCCCCTGCGCAGCTTCTGCTGCTGCTGCTGCTGCCCCTTGCTGCGCCACCACGAAGGGCTGTGTGAACGGGACCGCGAACGGGACCGTGAACGGGACCGTGAACGGGACCGTGAACTTCGCCTGTAACCACCGCCCTGCTTGTAGCCCTTACTCCTGCCAGCAAAGATGCTGCTGTGGTGCCTGCTGCTGCGGCCTGACCGACCCCACGAGTGGCTCCTGCTCCTGCTGCGGCTTCTGCTGCGCCCCCTGCCTCTGCTGCTGCGCCGCACATCCTTTGAGCGAGACCGCGACCGCGACCGCTGCTTGGCCCTGCCCCTGCCACTGTCTCTGCCGCTGTCTTTGTCCTTGTCTTGTTTATCCCTGGCATTGCTGGCCAGTCGTGCTGGATCTCTATTGCTGCGAGGTGCACCGCCACTGGCAGCAGCAGCAGCAGCAGGTGGCCCAGCAGCAGCACCACCAGCAGCAGCAGCGGCAGATGGCTGGCCTAGCCTGCTTGGAGCTGCCTGCTTGGATCGCGCATCGCTGCTTACACGCTGCAAGTCCGCCGCACCTGCTACCGCTGCTGCTGTGCTGCGTTCTGCTGGTGCCACCTGGGACACCTTAGCGCGCTTGGCTGCTGCTGCAGTGCCGTCTGAATCTTGCCGCTGCTGCCCCTCTGCACGACGCTTCTTACTAGCTGCACCTGCAGCAGCAGCAGCAGGGGTTGCATCTGCATCTGCATCTGCTGCTGCAAGCAACCCTGCTGGAGCTTCGAGGGCTAGCAGCGATTCAAATGCTGGTACGCCTGCTTCCTCTTCAGCAGCTGCTGCGGGGAAACCCCCAGACTGTTGCTGCTGCTGCTGCTGGTACCGCTGCCATCTAGCTTGCAGGTGCGCCTTTCTGCTGCTTTTATCTACTACAGGCATCGCACTAGCATCATAATCATCATCATCATCTGACTCTAGTGCTGCTGGCGCCTGCTGCCCTGGCAGTAACCCTGCCCCAGCTGCTACAGCTGCTGCTGCTGCTGCAGGAGAGCCGTCTAGTCCTGCAGCTGGCCGCAGCCACTCCCCTGCAGCTGCTGCTGCTTCCGCAACTTGCTGCGCACCCACTTGTGGACCCAGCAGCTGCACCAAGTTGCTGTTGACACCGGTCCAGTTGTGCTTCAGCAGTGAGACCTCCTGCTGCAGCAGCCGCTCCTGGATCAAGCAGCGCTGCTGCTGCGCCAGCAAGTGCAGCGCATGCTGCTGCTGCTGAGGACCCAGGTGGGCGATGCTGCTGGGTAAGTGCGGCGACAGCAGAGTGGCAAGCAGAGAGCCAGCACCTGCCCCAGGTGCCGGCTGCTGCTGCCGCTCCTGCTGTTGATGTAGGCCACCTTGTGCAGCGTCCTGCATCGCATCATCTTCAGCCTGCTGCTGCTGCCGCTGCTGTCTTGCGTCCTGTACTGGCTGCTGCTGCTGCTGCTGCTGTTGAGGCCCACCCAGCTGCATCTCTTGTTCCTGCAGCACACCCCTGACACCAGCATCCTGCTGCTGCTGCTGACCTGCACCTGCAGCAACAGCTGCTGCACTAGGCTTTGCTCTTACGGCCTTGACTGCCACCTTCTTCACCTGCTTGGCTGCTGCAGCAGCTGCTGCAGAAGAAGTCGGTGCACTGGCCGGACTTACACCTGCTAGCGCAAGCCTAGCCTTAGCTTTTGGAGCTGCTGCCTGCTTGCCTGACCCTGGCTTGCCTGATGCAGCAGCAGCTGCCTTTGCTGCTGGAGAGGCTCCCTTGTTCCTCTGCTGCTTCGCGACTGGACTTGCCTCTACTGAACGGTCAGCAGGCGCAGCAGCAGTTGCATCATCATCAGCAGCTGCTGCTGCCGCTGTTGTGCCTGCAGGTGCATCTGCTGGTGCTGCCGCTGGTGCTTCTGCACCCCGCCTTGTTGAAGCAGGCCGCCGCCGCACTGCGACAGGCTTGGCAGGAGGCCCTGTACCAGCAACAGCTGCTGCACCCAATGCTGCAACTGCAGCAGCGGCCACTGCTGCAGCGTCTGGTCCCGAGGCTGCCTCTCCTCCTGCTGCTGCTGCTGCTCCTGCTGCTGCTGCTGCTTGTGTTCGCAGTAGGTAGTCACCAGCATGCTTTGCAGGAGAGCCGGGTGCAGGTGATGCTGCTGCTGAGTGCACCTGTGCCTGCAGCATCTGCACAAGCTGTGCGTCTTCTGCCCCGGGCCCGTCGCCAAGGATGAAGTGCATGTCCTCTAGCAGCAGCTCTGGAGACACCTCAGCTGCCTCACCAGCTGCGGCATCTTCAGCTGCCTCAGCAGCTGCTGCTGTGCCTGCAAGGCCGGCAGCGCGTGCCTGTCCTGCAAGTGCTGCCCCATTGCTGGCGCCTGCCTTGACTTTGGCCTGCTTGGTACGGCGCCCAGCGCCAGACGCTGCTGCATTTGGTGCGGCAGCCTTCTTGACAGCTGCTGCCTTTCTTGCCTCAAGCACACGCACCATGGCCTGCATCTGCTGCACCCTCAGCTGCAGGGCATCTGCAGGGTCGGTCTGCTGCTGTTGTTGCTGACCAGCCTGTTGGGCTGACGGCTTCTGCTGCTGTTGTTGAGTTGACTGCGCAGGCCGAACAGCAGCAGGCCTGTCCTGCTGCTGACCTGGTGTTGCCTCTGCGTCATCCTCGTCACTGTCTTCGAAGCTGAAGACGATAGGAGGGTCGTCATCGTCTGGCAGCAGAGCCACATTCCTGCCTGTGGTGAAACGGCGCCTGTTGTTGGCAGCCATGGTAGCTCTGTGGGTCCTCCTGCAGCCAGGATAATCCCAGACACAGTGTGGACACAGATACATGGCCGAGAAATAGAAGAACTGTTTGGTGGGCATTGTAATATGAAGATGCAGCACGTCCTCTGGGCAGGATACGTGCTGCTGAGCCTGTGCTGCTAGCCTGCATAATCGTTGCTTGCTGCTGCGACTTGGGCAACGGCGAGCTCAGCACTTACCGTTCATGCTGTCATGTGATACATCCAAGGTAAACTGAGTAGTCTTGCAAACGGAAGATTGTGTACTGCTAGAGCAGCAACACGAGTATGACGTGACCTTAGCGTATGGTCCCGCTCGAACGCACTTTATCAAATAAGTAAATTTCTGCAAAAGTAGAGTGCGTATGATCCAGCAACTTGCCATGGGATCGTCGCCTGGTGACCTCCAGAACCCTTTCTGCTGCTGACAAACGTGAGTTTCAATGTTCCAGTCGTGGTGCGCCTGTGAGTGCATTGGGGACCGTCAGAACAGTGATCGTTGTCTGTGGTCTGCGTGATCCTGTGGATTGAGCCCTGGACAGCGTCGGAAAACCAGGGGCCGTGCCATAGGGTCAGCAGCAGCGCCAAAATGGCAGGCGTTCTCAGGCGTGAAGCACCACGTCTGGCCGCTGCTGGACTCAGCTTTGCGCTCAGAAGCGCAGCAGCCGAAAGTCAGGGCTTGACCCAGCTACGAACATGCTTGGGGTGAGCAGCATGTCTGCTTGGTGCACTTGCAGGCATATAGATGACAATGCAGACCTGGAAGCAGCGTTTCAAGTTTTATATTACAGTGGTTGACGATCTGGCTGTATGCTGTCTGCTGCAGGCAAGGGCAGCCTGTCTGGAGGTCTGGTCTGCTGGCATCGCTGCTGCAGAGGGGTTATGCGGACTGTGAGTGTGGCAGGCTGTCTGATGATGGTCAAAACGTCAATCTCAGCTTTCACAGCAGCAGTATGCAGATGTGCGGTGCTGACACAGACGCTGCTTTGTTGTGCTGCAGTGCCTGCCCATCAGGAGCTGGCGATGCCTTCATTGTCACCCACCATGACACAGGTGCGATCAGCCGCTTGCCCGGCTAGCATTCTGCTTCTGCTTTTGCTACAGCCAGTTTAGGAAGTGCTCTCTTTCTCCAGCTCGGCCTGTCACAAAAAAGTCATGCAGGTAGCTGGCTGGTGCAGGTAAACCCTAGTTGTGTCTGTTCAGCATTGGCACATGTCCTGCATAACATATGCAGCATATGCCATCGCAGATCCACATCCTGCAGTTTGCCTACATTGGCTGCTCGCTTTGCTTGCGCTGTGCTTTGTGACTTACGCAGGGCAACATTGCAGCGTGGCGCAAGAACGAGGGCGATGCTGTCAACCCTGGCGACATTCTGGCAGAGATAGAGACAGACAAGGCCACCATTGAGTGGGAGGCTCAGGAGGAGGGCTTCATTGCAAAGATCATCAAGCCAGCAGGTGGGGTGCAGCAGCAGTACAGTAGCAGCAACAGAGGCGGCAGCAGCAGTACAGTAGCAGCAGCAGTGGCAGCAGTTGCGGTGCTAGCACCAGCACCAGCAGCAGCAGCAGAGGCAGGCAGTAGCAGTAGCAGCAGCAGGGGTGGCCACAGCAACAGCTGCAGCAACCGCAGCAGCAAGATGGTTGGTAGCACTAGCTAACATGCAGCAGCATAGTGAGCTCAGGGGTACGGATCAGGAAGTGCAGCAGCAGCTGTCCTGCCTGGCACGCAAGCAGTGCATGCCAGCTCCAGTGCACCGGTCTGCTGTGCACCTGTTGCAAGCATGCCTGCTGCTGTCACTGCTGCAAGGCTGAGCTTTGAGCGTTTGGGGTTTTGTGCTGCTGCGTGTTGCTGCTGCAGGCAGCAAGGATGTGCCGGTGGGCACTGCTGTTGCGCTCATTGTAGAAGAGGAGGGGGACCTTGCTCCTTTCAAGGACTACACACCAGGCGGTGAGCATGAAAGGCGCCTGACACAAGCATGCAGCTGCTATGCGCAAGCAACAGGCAGGCTGCTGATGGGAATGGGCAAATGCGTCAAGCGCAGCACTTATGACTCACGCTGCTTGGCATACTCGGCTTCCTGCACCTCGACGTGCTGTTCCAACTGCCTGCAGTGCTTGGGGTCGCAGTGTTTAGCTCCGTCCCCCTCACCAGCATGCCTTCTTTGCGCACTTGTACATTAGTTGGTTGCTGTTGCATTGGCCTCTGGAACATTAACATCAGCACACCGTCCATGTTTTTCCGTGTGCCCCGCAGTAGCCAAGTCCAGCAGTGCCCCTGCAGCAGCAGCAGCACCAGCAGCACCACCAGCAGCACCATCGGGAGGCAGCTGGCCAGCGCACGAGGTGCTGAAAATGCCGGCGCTGTCACCTACAATGAGCATGGGAAACATCGTCAGCTGGAACAAGAAGGTGCGGCACGTTGCTGTTGGTGCACAGCAGTTCTTTTACGTGAAGGTGGAGACACCAAGCTATGGATTATCAAGCCGCCAGCAACAGCAGCCGCAGCAGCAGTTGCGGCATGCGGATAGCAACACAAACAAGTGGTGGCTTGCCTATGGGTTGTTGCACACCATTTCTGGCTCGTAACAGCTGCAGCAGCATGCTGCTACGTTCAGTGTCCCCACAGCACTTCAAGGCCCTGTGCTTTCAGGGATGCAAGGGGTCAAGGCTTTGTGCCCCGTTCGTCAACCTCTAGATCCCTACTGCTTGGCAGCACTGTCGCGCCTTGTGGCATACTGTTGTGAGCTGCATCTAGAACTGCTGAAGCTGCACAGCACCGTCACCGTGTGCAACACCTTGCATGTGTGACCCCTGCTGTCTTGTACGCGCAGGTTGGCGACACTGTGGCGCCTGGTGACATGCTGTGTGAGGTAGAGACAGACAAGGCCACCATCGGGTGGGAGGCCCAGGAGGAGGGCTTCATCGCTGCGCTGCTGCTGCCTGATGGCGCAAAGGAGGTGGCTGTGGGAGCACCAGCCGCAGTGATTGTGGAGGAGCAGGTGCGGCACTGTTATGTTTGACCAAGGCTTGACTGAGGTGTTTGACTGAAGCATGATGGCGCGAAGGAGGTGGCTGTGGGAGCACCAGCTGCAGTGATTGTGGAGAAGCAGGTGCGGTAATGTTTGACCAATGTTTGACCGAGGTATGACTTAAGTTCGACCAAAGTTTGACCGGATGTGGTACCACAGTATGTCCAGTGCCTGATTATTAGCGGTTTAGCCAACAGACCGCAAGTGTCGGCGGTACAATGCAGGCAACTGCTGTGCAGAGGACATTGTTGGTTTCATACCTGGTGCAGACGACCACAGCACACGTGTCACATCAGCTCCCTGTGTACAGGTGCACCCGGTTTCTGGTTGGATGGACTATAAGACTGCCGCACACTGAGCTGCACACTTCTGCATGCTGCACTGACGCCTGCAGGATCACGTGGCAGCCTTTGCAAGCTTCACTGCTGCTGATGCTGCTGGTGGAGCTGCACCCAAGCCTGCAGCCTCAGCACCGCCACCCCCACCGCCAACTGCTGCAGCCCCTGCAGCACCCGCAACACCAAAGGCAGCAGCAGCACCACGCCCTGCTGCGGCTTCTGGTGAGCAAGGACACGCCGCTGCCAATACCGGATTGCCACCACTTGAGAATTGGATGAGTATTGCATGCTAAGTACAGCGCACAACTGCGCACACAATGATGTGCAGTACATGTTGCCTGTGCTGCGTGTCCTCACTGTTTATATCCTTCACCTCGTTCCGTTGTAGGTGATCGTGTAAACGCAAGCCCATATGCCAGGAGGCTGGCAGCAGAGGCAGGCGTGTCACTGGCTGGTGCAGCAGAGTCTCTAGTTGCATTTTGTTGTTGTCACAAACGTCCAACCAACAACCCTCTGCTGCCTGTTACGGGTGTCTCTGTGCTTCACCTCTGTCCGTTGTAGGTGACCGTGTAAACGCCAGCCCCAATGCCAGGCAACTGGCAGCAGAGGCAGGCGTGTCACTGGCTGGTGCAGCAGAGTCTCTAGTTGCATTTTGTTGTTGTCACAAACGTCCAACCAACAACCCTCTGCTGCCTGTCACGGGTGTCTCTGTGTTTCACCTCTGTCCGTTGTAGGTGACCGTGTAAACGCCAGCCCCAATGCCAGGCAACTGGCAGCAGAGGCAGGGGTGTCACTGGCTGGTGCAGCAGAGTCTCTAGTTGCATTTTGTTGTTGTCACAAACGTCCAACCAACAACCCTCTGCTGCCTGTCACGGGTGTCTCTGTGCTTCACCTCTGTCCGTTGTAGGTGACCGTGTAAACGCCAGCCCCAATGCCAGGCAACTGGCAGCAGAGGCAGGTGTGTCACTGGCTGGTGCAGCAGAGTCTCTAGTTGCATTTTGTTGTTGTCACAAACGTCCAACCAACAACCCTCTGCTGCCTGTCACGGGTGTCTCTGTGCTTCATCCTGTACCTTTCGTTGTAGGTGACCGTGTGAACGCCAGCCCATATGCCAGGAAGCTGGCAGCAGAGGCAGGCGTGTCACTGGCGGGAGCAGCAGGCTCAGGCCCAGGCGGCCGCATTACAGCAGAAGACGTGCAGCAGCTCATCGCAAGCGGGGGAGCGGCACCTGCCCCTGCTGCTGGTGGCGCTGGCGCTGTTGCTGCCGCACCGACAGGCGGCTATACAGATGTGCAGGTGAGGCTGAGGCATTGTTGAAAGTCTTCTTCCAACTGAGTGGTGTACAGGGCTACTGGGGCGCCTCAAATGGCTTGGATGGGCTAGAGGGGCAGACATGGCCAGTGCCCGCAAGGTTTGATAACAGCAATCATAAAGTGTGCTGCTTGCTGGCCGGTGCAGTGCTCTGACTGGTCGTGTGCTGCTGCTGCTGCTGCTGCAGGTCAGCCAGATCAAGCGTGTGACGGCTGAGCGGCTGCTGCAGAGCAAGCTAACCATACCACACTACTACCTCACCATGGAGTGCGAGGTGAGGGGGGCAGCGCAGCAGACACATTCAAGACATGATTGCTGTTTGTTCCCTTATCACCTGGCCGGCACCCTGTTGAACACAAACAAACATAGCAAAGGACATGGCTTGACGCGGCAACACGATTGCACGATTGCAAGTGTGCTGTCTGTACGTTGAAAGCTTGAAGCTGCATGTGCATGCCTTGTTGGTGTGTGCAGTAGTATGCGCTCATCTGCTCAGCAACGCAAGTCAATCATTGCACACACCCAGCATTACTCGCTCATCCATCTGAATAACTTCAGATACCATCTGGCTCTCAATCCACCACATGATGCTGACCTTTGTGTATTTGACTGCAGCTGGACTCCCTGCTGGCAGCGCGTGAGTCGCTCAACCTGTCACTGGCAGGCAGTGGCGGCAAGCTGAGCGTGAACGACTTCATCGTGAAGGCTGCAGCGCTGGCCTGCAGGAAGGTGCCCGCCATCAACGCCAGCTGGATGGGAGACTTCGTCAGGTGTGCTGCTGTACAAATGTCACACCCAGAATGTGGTCTCGTGCAAGCCTGTTTACAAACTGCATGGGTGTGAAGCACGTCTTGCCTTTGTTGTCACTTGGCCAATTTCAGCCGGCTCAAAGAGATCATCACCTGCAGGTGCTGGGTGGTCAGGTCTGAACAGCGAATGCACGTGTGTCCTGACAAACTGTCACTGATAGCAAAGTCGCCATCGCCTGGCTCCTGTGATAGCACCAGGCAGCTGCAGCTTCTGCCAGCTGTTCGTTGGCTTGCGCCATTGTTCGTTATCAGTGTGACTCTAGTCTGTTTGCTTCTCTTAGTTGCCCGCCCGACTCTTGCCTGCTGACACCTGCCTTCCTTCCTCCGCTGTGTCCCGCAGGCAGTACCACAACATTGACGTGAACGTGGCGGTGAACAGCCCTGCTGGGCTGATGGTGCCGTTTGTGCGCGACGCTGACCGCAAGGGGCTGCTGGCCATCAGCCAGGAGGTGAAGGAGCTGGCTGGAAAGGTGAGAACATGAATGCATGAATGGGCTACGCGTGGTGTGTTCACACTTAACATTCGCTCATGCGCATCCACACCTCCTATCATTAGGCACAATGCTTCCTGATGCACCAGCGGCTGCAGCAGAGCAATGGTCTCTTGCATGCGTTGGCATAGGCGCCCAACGCATCAGACACGGCAGGGAATTCATGCAGACAGTGTATGGCCCTCTGGGTGTTGACTGCCTAGGCAGAGTGCTTTGTCAAGTGAGGTTTCGCAGATGAACACAAGGAAGCAACAATGACAACAATTGCACGGCTGCAACCAGCCAGTCAGCCGCATCCATACAATTTGTTCCATTTCAATTGTGTGTAGATCCACGGGTTCATACGGCTGCTGGACTCCGTATGACATGCGTTGCTGCCTTGCTGGCTGTGTGTCTCACTGCAGGCCAAGGAGGGCAAGCTGCAGCCGTATCTCGCATCTGTCCACCACATGCACCAGCTGACCTGACACTTGTTATCCCCGATGTTCTCAAACGTGCCTGGTCCGTGTCCTCCCTGCTGTGCGCTGCAGGCCAAGGAGGGCAAGCTGCAGCCGCATGAGTTCATGGGCGGCCCCTTCACCATCAGCAACCTGGCATCAGAACATTCGAATGTTGTTATATTGCTATCATGTTGTCAACCTGTCTCTTGCATGCTCACGTCACTGCAGGCAAAGTAGGGCAAACTGCAGGCCCATCCGTCCATAGCATAGTAGGGCAAACTGCAGGCCCATCCGTCCATAGTACATGACTTCATTAAAAATTCAAATGTTGTTATAACATTATCCATTTGTTCTCCCCTGCAGGCCAAGGAGGGCAAGCTGCAGCCGCACGAGTTCATGGGCGGCACCTTCACCATGACCTTATATGGGAAAACTCTTTTCTCCAACGTTCTCAATCAATCTAAAACCGTTTCTGATCTGTGTCCTCCCTGCTGATCGCTGCAGCCCCATGAGGTCATGGGCGGCACCTTCAGCATCACCTGACATGAACACTCGTGTTTCTCCAACGTTCTCGGTCATGTACAAGTGATTCATCCACGTTAACACTCAATCTCAAAACGCTCCCGGTCTGTGTCCTGCCTGCTGCGCGCTGCAGGCCAAGGAGGGCAAGCTGCAGCCCCATCGCATCTGTCCATATCATGCACCACGACCATACATAAGACTATCATGTCGTCACTTGTTCTGTTATATTCATGTGCAATCTGTCACCTGCATGCTCACTGCCGCAGGCCAAGGAGGGCAAGCTGCAGCCCCATGAGTTCACGGGCGGCACCTTCACCATCAGCAACCTGGGCATGTACGGCATCAAGCAGTTTGCGGCCATCGTCAACCCGCCGCAGGCAGCCATCCTGGCCGTGGGCGCAGCGCTGCCAAAAGTGGTGGAGATCGCGCCAGGAGAGTTCACGGAGGTGCAGGTGCGTACGCTATCTGTCTCCCCTGAGGCTGCTTGTTATTTTGCAATATATGGTGTTGTTGTGTACGTGTGAATATGCGCCACGTGTGTAACCATGTGCACTGGTTGGAGATTGACACCGACTGCATCATAGCATGCCATGCAGTTGCTAGCCAATTGTGTACGCTGTACGCACAGCTGATGACGCCAATGCTGACTGGGGTGCTGCTGCTGCTGCGGCGCGCAGGTGCTGACGGTGACGCTGAGCTGCGACCACCGCGTGGTGGACGGCGCAGTGGGCGCTGAGTGGCTCAAGGCCTTCAAGCAGGCCATTGAGAACCCCTACATGTTCATGCTGTGAGGCGGCCAGCTCGTGAGCAGTACTTGTGTGACTCGGGCTGGGTGTGTGGCTGCGGGTTGACTCATTTCAATTGACAGCGCGTGCGTGCCAGTTTTGACATGGGTCTTGCAGGTGATAAGTCAGTCTCTTTATGTGACTGGGCTGTTGTATTGTGGTGCATGCAGTGTCATAGAGATGATGGTGTCAAGTGAACGGTTATAAGCGGATCCTGGACTCCAGGTAAAAGCAAAGTCATACCTCAATGCAATGCTTGATGATGTTCTGAAGACAGGCGAGGGTGCTTGCTTGTCCAGCGTGCTAGTGCGGCTGGCAGTGTGTGCGGCCGCGTCATGCAGGGCAGAGATGTGGCGACTGCGTGTGCCTGTTTGGAGGCTGCCGTGCTTTTCAGAAGTTTGTATTCGTGCACGCATGCCTGCATGCTTTTGTTTTGAAAAGACTTTGCAGGCCGCAGGTGTCTGCACATGCGCTTGAAGGTACAGCGGATGCCATCGCGGCGCCCACAATGTTGCACGCGCTTGCGGCTCTTGTGTGTCATGTTGATGAGGCTGCTGTGAACACCTCTCTTGAACGCTCGACTGCGTGCTCAGGCTGACAGCAGCGCTTGGCTTACAACATCATGAAGGTGATGTCTGGCTATGCAGGGAGGGCCACCAGCACTGCGGTGGCTTCTCCGCTGGTGCACGTGGTAGAGCACTGCAGCAAGCTGTTCGACCCAAACAATGCTTGTTCCAGGTGCTGCATGCAGCGCTTCTGAAGCGCTGAGTGGCACTCGGGTAGGCTGCCTGCATTTGTTGGGTGTCAACTGTGCAAAGCCCGTGAGCACATGGTGTGGTGGATGCTATGCTGCTCTTTGTGCTTGCTGTTTTATTATTCGAACAGTGTTGCGCGGTGCTGCGAATGTGGGACATGCGTTCTTCAATTTGGTGAACCTTTGTTGGACTGGCAGCGTGTGTGTGGAGTCTGTGAGGCAGCAGCACTCTAGCAGGAGTCTGTGATTTATATGAGCATCATGACTGCTGGGTAACAGACATCAAGGCTGGCTGCATCACAACATGCATTGCACTGCAGTCTTTTACCTGGAGTGCAGGACCCATTCTAGTTCGCCAAAGCCCAACGTCATGCTGGCAAGCTTCCAAAAAGTCTCTGTTCCATGCTTTGATGCCAACCCAGCTGCTTCGGCTGCTGAGTGCTGCCCTGAACCAGCCAAGTTGGCAACACACTGTCCCATTACGCAGCACCTTCAATCAAGCGCCTGCAAGGCAGAAATGGCCTGGTCAGCATCCTCAACCAAGCGCCTGCACTGCAACAATGACCTGCGACTGTGAAGGACACCTGCACAGTGTGCTTCATTTCATGCGTATGCTCAGGATGATGCATAGTTTTGTAATAAGGAAGTGGCGGGATTCGAACCCGCCATGGCAAGGGTGTTGTCTTGCTGTTGCAAGGCAAAGCCACCACAGGCCACGGCACACCTGCCAATCCTAACGTCCAGCTGACAAGGCAGCAGCCAGTGCTGCCCGGTCAACTGAACGGGTGGGTGGCGCCCAAACCCGGAGGCTGGACCCACCCACCAATAATGCAAGCATGCAAGCAGATGCATAGATTGCTGTGCTGACAAGCAGCAGACAAGACAGGTGCAACACGCAGCAGACAAGACAGGTGCAGGCAGAAACATGGACACAGATGTGAGATGCGCAATGAGAAGCAACTGGATGCAACTGCAGCGCAACAGCAACCAACATATCAGCAACACAGCTGTGAATACCTCACTGAGCAAGCAGGGGCTTCATGTTTTCTTGCTGTTTTCTTGCTGTTTTCTTGCTGTGTGATACGCCTGCACAACACAGCTGGCACGACAGGCACAACAAAATCTGAATACCCCCCCCCCCTTCGTAACACCCATCCCTGCCTCCCATAGATGCAACGAAGCAACCAGAGCTGACTGAGCTGCACAGTAATAAAAATGCAAACAAACACCTGCACACATGAGAGCACACGGCATGATCAGCATGCAATACACTGGAAGCCTTTACCAGGAACCTCCAGGCTTCTCAAACCACAGACGCCACCAAAAGAAGTTCTGCATCACAAAGAAGCAACAGCAGCACGCAGCTTACACCCCCAGCCCCTCACCCCTCCCCTTCCCTGCCACCCAACAGCATCTACTGCACAAGCAGGCATCTTCATGTAACTATGCTGCACTGCAACAAGAGAGCACGTCAACACCTGCATGACATGACACATAATGCACCAGCAGCATGCAGTATCACTGACCGCCATTTACCAGGGAATGCACCTCGGAGCTCAAATTGATGGAGGCCACTACCCACAAGCCTGCACTGAAATGACAAACAACAGCAACACACAGATCAACCCCCTCCCCCACCCCAGAACTCTTTGCCCTGCCACCCAAAGCATCGTCAAATGTTCGATATGCCACCGCTGCTGCACTGCAACAATAGAGCACGTCAATACCTG